>JBAMHW010000014.1:7269287-7295677 GCA_037177495.1 Rhadinocentrus ornatus | reverse complement strand
GTGTGTGTGTGTATATATATATATATATATATATATATATATATATATATATATGTGTGTTTATATATATGTATATATATTTATATAAAATATAATTAGAGCTAATGAATTTGCTGAATGACGGCTATTATGTAAAATATAAATGAGTATTTCTGTTAAGCATTGTCAAGAAACTGATAAATCATTTATTGGTGTATTGTGTCTTTTAAAAAAAAAGGGGGGGGGGCAGGTATAAGTTTTCTTCTTCCTGCTCCTTTTCAAGCATAGTGGTGCGTTAAGATTTTTTTATTTGTTTTGTATATTTCTGTGTTGTTTGTGCATAACCATGTGAGAAATAAACTGCTAAACTCTAAAAATCTCGATATATTGCCCAGCACAGCCCCTGAACATTACTTCTATGCTGATTTTAACAAATCTACATTTAAATCAGCGATCTCAAACTCCAGCCTTTGAGGGGATTGCCCTGCAGGTTTGCTCCAACACACCTGATTCAAAGGAAATGGATCCAACAACTGATTGTCAAGTTCGCCTTAATCATCTATTAATGTAAGTCGGGTGTGTTGAAGTAGGGGAGCATCTCAAACCTGCAGTACAGCGACCCTTAAGGACTGGAGAGTCACAGGTTTGTCTATTTCTCCCCTCCCTGACACCCCTTCCTCACTGCTCCCTCCTGTAGTGGCAGCATAAAGACAGACGGGAAGCAAGTTGTCGAAGAAGGGAGAGAGAATTGTTTTCTGTAGAGAGGGCTGAAAACAAAGGTTTGGGCACAACTCATTGGCTCCACTGTTTAAGTTCAACATGAACTTACGCTGCAGGCTGAAATCCAAACTATGAAGCCACTCTCGCCTCCCGCCCTAAATAAAACACAGTACAACACGATACGTGGGAAATATCGGTAACAAACCGAATGAGTTGTAAAATATAGGCATATTGGGCAAAAATCCAATATCGTGCATCCCTTGGCCATATTACTAAAGCAGCATCCCACCATATCGCTATGGACATTATCCCCACCCTGACTCTGGAACTATGGGTGTTCGTTTAATTGCTTCTACGATGCCTTTATTCATTAACAAAGTGTGAGGCATCGTGATGCATCATGGAATTGTATCGAATCAAAGTGGTAACAAGAGAAAAAGAAATTGAATCGAATCGTGAGACCAGTTAAGATGCACATGGATGATGTGGGTTAGTGGAACAGGATGGTTTTATACAGCTGCTGAAAATCCTCAACCCAAGCCATCAATTACAAGTACTGCCAAACATATGAGATATGAGAGCGAGTCATGCTCTGTGAGCTAGCAGAGGTGTCTTCACCAGCTTTTTGTTATTCCATTGTGGAAAAAATACAGATGTATAATGTATTTATCATTTAACTGTAAAAAAAAAATATTTAAATATGATTTGTGGTCCATATCGCCCGGCCCTATGCTGCTTTAACACTGGCCCCTGCACCACTGAGTTGACAATTCGCTTTATTTGCACTTATTTTTTCTCTGTTTAAGCATTTTTACTGCCGTGTTTCATGTTTCAGCATTAAAGTCATCAGTTATTAGAAATTATGACCTTGTTAAACAGTAATTCTGGTTCCAGATTAGAGAATTAAACTCACACACTTGCATACTCTGCATATAAATATGCAATAACACTATTCTCCCCCCAATTGACAGTGTAATACGTGAAACTGCTCCGTGGCATTTTGTGCTGCAGTATGCAAGCTTATCTCTGCAGTAAAAGCAACCAGCACTGTCCTCAAGTAACCTTGGCATAAAACTGAAGACCCAAACAGACACAGACAAGATGAGGAAAAAGCAACAATGCAAAAGTAAAAACTAACTAGCCTTAGGCATAAAACTGCTGCATCAGTTAGTGTGTGTGTGTGTCAGCTTATTTTTCTGCATTTGTAAGATCCAAAAACAAGAAACTTACTATACCTGTGAGCTCTAACAGCCTTTTAGGACCTAAATACTGCGTGCTCAACAGTTTTACTGACTTAGTTTCGAGGTTAGTGGTTAGAATAAAGTTGTTACAGGTTAAAGATATTAGCACTGAGTTATGATAATAAAAGTTTGGGTATGGGGCAAGCTATTACTTTCAATATAGAGTCCTCACAGAGGCAGTAAAACAAGTGTGCTAGGTTTTTGAGAAGGAGTAGAGCGACAGACAGATGATGCTGATGGTGAACTGAGTGCATCAATCACAAGAAACCCGCCGTCTGAACTGTCAGACAGCTCAACTGACCTGAAAAATATAAACACACATGCACGCACTTACACAAAACACTACCAAAATTGTCCTGCAGACAAAAGCAAATACACTCTGGCCCGAACCATGTAGTCTGTTGCACACACACACACAGTCATTGACAATATGTCACAAAATTATAAACTTTCAATCAATTAATCAAGAGGAATTCTCATCGATCTTTATTTTAGAGTCATAAAGCCATGCAGCTGTCTGAGAGACGTCGTGTAACTGCGCCTGTGACTGAAAGTCATCTTAAGATGGTTGTTCCTTCTTCTGATGCATCAGTAATGTACTTGGATTTGTCAAATGTCCAGAGAGGGAGAAAAAGATTACTTAAGCACTAATATTTAATTGTGTGCATGCGTTTGTTCAGCTCCAGAAGATGTGTGGTGTTTTTGGAGCAGTTGTCGAGAAAGTATGGGAACGAAGCCATATGCCGGTGGCAGCAGCACTTGGTGTGTTTGTGTGTGTGCGCGTGCCTTGTGTGTGTGTCACAAGGAGGCAGCTGTCTTGTGTTTATGTATGGCAGTGCAGCCATATGGTTGCTTTACATTACAGCTACAATATACACACCATTTCATTTTCATGTCATGTTTCAGTCTGGTCTCTATGGCAACGTCCTTGTGACTGATTTTAATGTAATTTTCTAAAAAGCCTTGTGGGCGTCCTAAAGAGGGAATTTAACACTTGACAGAATGGCCTCAAGAGGATTTTCCCCTTTTCCATTTGAAAAGCTTAACAGGTCAGACAGACAGAGACAACAAAACGAGAACAAATCAGGACAAAAATAGCTCTTTACTCCACGTTTAGTTATTCCAGGACTAGTGTTGTCACATGTACATGAAGGGTAGAACTAACACCAGCAGCAATGACCCAGCAAACGTCTACGACAGCGTTTCCGTTACTTGATAATGTCACGTACTGCGATATTCTCAAGAAACTGCAATGCCACCAAAATAGCATCGTCTCCGCTACAGCCTGGTTCACAGCAAATATTTTGCTTTTACAACTCTGAAGTTATAGCAAAACACCAAAGCTTTGCATCATCTGTGTCTTCATCTTCACAAAGCACGCTGTTCAGCATTTAGACAGCGTTACCTGAGAAACTTGGCCTGTTAGGACATTTAACAGCTGATGGCAAGAAGTAATCTAATTCCCTCTCAGTGGTTACCAGAACTTGCCCACTCCATTCAGGTGGGAGAAAAGCCTCGTGCAGTTATCAGATAAGATAAGGCACTTCTACATGAGTCCATCTACAAACTACAGGCTGTGTTGATGATTTTTGGACCAGAGTTTGCTAGTCTTACATGATCTCAAACGCACAACGCAACAATAAGCAACTGTCGGAAATTAGGCTTAAAGGCAATATATGTAGAAACGGAGAACAGCAAGGTTTGAAGAAGAGACAAAACAATAAAAGGTAACAAAGCTGATGTAAAAAGGTTCCTTGGCTCCAGCGGAATCGGGGAATACCATGATGTCCCGTTTCACTTGTCAGCAGAGAGCTGACATGCAAATCTAGAGAGAGAAAAAGAAAAATCTGCCTAAATCTGTTGAGGATTTAGGAATAGGTTGCAAGGTCATTGTAAAGCTGAGCTATTTAAGGATCCACTAGTAAACTAGTTTAATTTCTAATTCCAAAGTTAAAATTGTAACATGTAGATTACTGACAGGTCAGCTTCTTAAAGAACACTGTCCAAAATGGCACTTTTAAAAATAAAGCACAAGTTTAACACTCTTTGATTTCTACAGATTACAAGCCATGCAATACCCCTTCCTTCTATTAATTTACTAAAATTACCTCCTATAAATCTTCACTATGGTCCTTGTAGCTTCTGCACAGGTCTTGTTTTATATTCATGACTGTGTGTGTGTGCGTGTGTGTGAAACTGCTGAAGATAAAAAGCAAAGATCCAGAAAAGGAGAAACATGTCTTCTTGCTGATAACTACAAATACGTTAGCAGGTAAAAGAAGCGCTATCAAGCTGTTGACTCAGCACAACTATAATGTTGCTGCTTACTAATTACTACAGTGTTCTAAGGGTTTGTTTGTGCAATTCACAAGCACAAAAATAACTTGGTAGTAAAAATTATATTTGCACAGCTACATAGCAGTCTCCATTTTTGCTTCAAGAGTTTGCTTTTTTTGTTTTTAATCAGTACTTCCACCAGCTGTACCATTGTTGAACCATTACAACATAAAGCTTTAATAAGAAAACAGGGTTTGCTGGAAACCTTGACAATGCCCATTAAGAAGAAACATTAAACAAGACTTATAGGACAAAAACAGACATGTTGCATCAGACCATAATGGGCACAGACTGGGGTTGTCACGATACTAAAATTTTAAACTCGATATAGATACTAAGAATGATGCTCGATACTCGATACTATTTTCGATACTATAGAAAAAAAAATTATTACGTTAATCAAAGTCAGAACACCACAAAAACAACACATTATAAGCAATAAAACACAAATATATTATTAAATCTAAGAAAATACATTAACAGCTTAAAATAAATAATTTTAAAGCTCCATTAGTTTGTGCAGATAGTCTTCATACAGTCTAACAGGGTTGTCAAGCAGTTGGCTCATGGTGGTGCAAAAAATAAAAATCCATTTCAAACACTACTTAGTGTACTTATTGTCCTTTTCTTCACAATGACTGAGACGAGATCAAGTGAATAGAACGAACAAATGAGTAAGACTATCTACCTTTTAAACTAGATTAATTAAAAACATAAAAAAGATAATCATTAAATGTTTTTGTAAACAGTCTATATTAAAAGGCATTAATATCTGACTGTAAGCCAGTGTTTGATCAGCCAGTAGCAGCTTTGTGTAATTCATTTTCAGGCTGGTTATGGAGCAGAAACGTCTCCTGCTCTTCCTGCAGCTCAAACACGAGCCTCTTGTCAGTGCTTCTGGACGGGGAAGGGAGGGGCCTGCACTATAATCTGCGACAAATCGGCAAGAATTGTAAACAATAAGTTTTCACATCCGTCTCAAAGTCTCCAGTAACACCAGAAAAAGTCTCCAAATTGGTTGCCAGACGCTTTTTTTCTTTGAAGTCCTAAAGAGGTCTACAAACTCACTAAGTTAGCGACAAGTTGCTAAGTTGGCAACACTGCAAACAATGGGTCCTCCAGGGAGACGCTGTAGGGCGGGGCTGCCCGCTGCAGTGCCTGTATAAAATGGATTGAGACGGCTGTTCTTTTTCTTTCTTTTTTTTTTTTTTTAACGTAAACCAGCAGACTTTAAAGTGGCATTTAAGTATTGATACTCGTGTTAATTAATATCTAACTAGATATAAAATTTTAGAATCGATTAGTATCTGAGAATCGATTTTTTGGACAACACTAGCACAGACTAATATTAAAAACTAACCGGCCTTTTTAGGTCTCTAAAACCTACTAAAAATAAATAAATAAATAAGATACAACAACATAATGGTTGTACACAGAGCCTGGTAGAACCAGACTGTGTTTAAATTATTCTTTGGTTAAAGCTCAGGTGAGGCTGCAAGGCTTCCACGAGAAACCTTACAGTAAGTAAAAGGAATATAAATTTGTTTTTTACAGGACAATCTTTTAGCTATATTGGACCTATCATTTTCTTTTGGAGACTTAAAACTCAGCTATGCAGTAAAAAAGGACTGCTAGTTTCTGCAGCACCCGAGGCTGCAGATTGAGGACAGCAGCCGTAGTCTCAGAAGGACCCTTCTTCCATCGTCTCTTCCAGCACTTTTCACGAGTCAAATATTGTAAACTTTTGTTGTTGTGTCACTTGAAGTTGTTGGCTTGTCAAAATGGTTATGGTATACGTACAGGATTGGTTTGGCATTCTCTTACAGTAGCATGAACTCTTTATCACTCTTACTCTAATTTGTACTTCTACTGAAAAAATAAGGATTCTGACACTGTGGTCCTGAAGCAGCAGCCACTTATTCATCATGACAGACACCCTTGCTCATTTTAACTGGTGGTCTCGTTATTGAAAATAAAAAAGGAGGAATATAGTTTTATTTGGAAAAAAACAAAACAAAAAATCACGTTAATTAGGAAAAACAAAAACAAGCCTTCTAAACAAGCTTCCATGTTGTTTTGCTCCTCATCCTGTGTCTGGTAAGTAAGACTAATCCAGATGTGTAGTTGGTGGCAAATGTTTGGGCTGTGTACAGCGGACCATGGAGAGACCCGGTGGACCCTTGTGAACCCATATGGATGACAGAATTCATGTTACACAGGTCTGAAGCAGAAGTGGATGCAGAAACTGACTCTCCTTAAAGAAAGCAGATGCACATTTTTATAAGGAAGCATCAGGTGTCCATTCACACATGAAGCTAAATCTTCCCACTTCCATTACACTAAAGATTTATGCTGTCAGAAAAGGGCTCAATGACTGCTATGATCACGTTTTACATTTATGCAAAAACCCACTTGTCCCTACGACATAGATGAGAACCAGTGAGTTAATTTGATAAACAAGCAACAGCACTGACTCATTCAATAACAACAAAGTGGTTGTGTTCAACTGCATCCAGAGGAGAGCAGAGATGTGGTGAATAAACTGTTACTACTGAATATTACTGGTGTTATGTTACAATGACACGCAGCTACAGTCTTCTGAAGAGGTTCGAGGGAAAGATATTTTCCTGCACTGGATTATGATTGTTATAAAGTCAAATCAAAGCAACACAAATAAGAGATGATGCAGGATGTTTTCTTAGAGTATTTTATGTGAATTCTTTGCCCCCCCCCATCTCCTCTCTTTGGAGGACAACTTTATTTTCATTCGATCATTATTATTACATTAATTCTCTGCATCCATAGGTGGTGCAGGCACTGATGGTAAATCAGTAAAATGTGCTTGTCATTCAACACTCCAACATCCTGCGTTAGCAGCCATAACCATGAAAGAAAAGTAAGAACTAAAACATTTATCTATGTTGGAGAACAGCCTGATAATAATTAGGGTTTCGGTTTTTGAAATTGTGGTGATTTAACTTGTCGCGAAAGACGAAGGCTGTAGTCCGTAGGCGGCTTATGTTGCCAGCATCCTCCAGTTCCTCAGCGTTATTCATTACAAGTAGTGACAGCTAAATAGTAGGCTAGTGTGTACAGGCAGAGTCCACCCACGCAGCACAGCCCACCTGTTGACTGTGTTTGTGTGTGAGACTCAGACAGCCATAATTAAAAGCTGTTGGAAGTTAAGCTGGTTAATAAAGGCTTTAAAAAGGCATCCAGGGCGGCTTTGCCTTGTTTATTCTCAATTTTTCCTTTCCACTCATCTACTTAACATTTCTACCCCAATGCTCTTCATTTCTTCACCTCTACATCGCTTTTACCTCGTACCTTTTCCACTGAAGTGTTTGCTCTCCACTAGAAATCCATTGACTCTGCAAAGCCCCATTTCTACTCAACTGATGTGTTGAGGCTCTGGCATTTTCTCTCTATATATATATCGTTCGTGTTTTAAGCTTTCTTATTCAGCTGTTTGTACTTTCAAAGCCAATGAGAAGTATCAAGCAAGAACATTCAACAGGCCAAGTCCCTAGCTGGTCCAGGAAATAATGCTTTTCAAAAAATAAGAATATACTGGTGTGTAGGCTGATTTGGACTGGTGGAGTTAGCAAGGCAGAGACCTTTGCCTTCAGCGTTGAAAAAAAGAAATCTCTGAGCATTGCAGATAAGCCGGACAAATATCATTAAATGTACCAAAAAGGTATAAGCGGATAAATTAATGTAGCACTAAAGATTTCATCCTTTGTCCTCTGGGGTTATCTTAGGTTTGTTTTTGTACTTTTCATTATAATAAAAACACCTCAATTTCAGAGGAGAATGGGTAGACTTTTTCCAAATATTACAAAGGCAACAGGAACTTAAATAAGCCCTGGCTCCAACTAATGTATGGAGAACAGCATCTCTGAGCACACAACACATCCAACCTTGAATCCGATGGGCTACAGCAGCAGAAAACCACACTGGGTGTCACTCCAGTAAAAACATGAGGCTTCAATTCCCACAGACTCACCAAAAACATTGCCTGGTGTAATGATTCTTCATTTCAGCTTCACACTTTGATGGTAGGATCAGAATTGGGCATAAACAACATGAAAGCATGGATCCATCCAGCCTTGTATCAACAGTTTAAGCTGCGGGTGGTGTAATACTTTGGGCTCCTTAATACCAACTGAGCATTTAAACTTCACAGCCTACCGTATTGTTGCTGTCCATCCCTTAATGACAGTATAGCATCTTCTCATGCTACTTCCAGCAGGATAATGCACCATGTCACAAAGCTCAGATCATCTCCACCTGCTTTCTAGAGCATGACGATGAGTTCACGGCCTCAGCTACCAGATCTCAATCCAGCAGAGCAGCTTTGGGGTGTGGTGGTACGGGAGATTCTCATCATGGATGTACAGACAACAAATCTGCAGCCGTGTGATGCTGTCATGTCAATGTGGAGCTAAGTCTCTGACGAATGTTTGCAACACCTTGTTGAATCTATGCCACCAAGAATTAAGGCTGTACTGAAGACAAAAATGGGTCAAACTTGGTACTAACAAGGTGAACTAGCAAATATAGAATATAAAATAAAGAAGAGACTGAGTGTTGTTACAAAAAAGTTTTAGCTCCCCTCAGATGCATCAGTTCCCTTCAGAAAAAAAGAGGTAAAAACCATGTTAAAGAAGCTGGAAAAGTCTTTGTTTCTATGGTGGAAGTTTAAAAAAAATTTTAATTAAATTTTTTTAAATGTATCTATCGTCTGACCAAATAATGTTGATGGAAACACTTCTACAGTTAACCATGTAATCAAGAGACCACATCATCATAAGTACAAACTGTGGAGGTAGTGAAACAGTTAAGAATCCAAAATGGCTGATGGTTTGGAATAGTTTGGAATAATAAAGACCCAAAAAACTTTAAAGTTATAAAAATCCCATTTCTTATAGCGTTAATTAAACTGAACGGGTCAAAATAAACAGCCATTAATTTAAATAATTCAAGCATACTGTAAGAACAGTTTGAATGCATGGCCTGGGTCTGGACAATAATTCAATATTGATATACATCACAAAATACTTTCAATTGTGTTGTTTCAATAAATGAAACAGTGATATGAGTTTTGAACACATTTCCGATACACATACAGTATATGTTTACAGCGTTTAACTAACTGGCGTTCGAACCCGACCAAGCCCAGCAGCAGTTAGCTGTGCTAAGCGCGAGGTAGAAGGCTAGGCTAGGCTAGGTCCAACACTGCTAGTTTTATCTACAAAACGAGTGCTCATGACCGTAATGCAAATGTCACTAAACAAGCTTCTACTAGCAAACATAAAGCAGACGAAATAGTTGATAAGAGATTAAAGACTAACTCGGTGGTACGGAAGTGGTTTGGCTCAGCCAACTTAGCGACTTTGTCGCTATATTTAGCGAGTTTTCACTCCCCTCCAGCGACTTTTTTTTTTTTTGTAAAAGCGACTAGCGACAGAGCTAGTGACTTTTTCTTGTATTATTGGAGACTTTTGGAGACTGACGTAAATGAACTTAGTTTACTTTTCTCAATGAGGAGCGGGTGCTGGCAGGCCCCTCCCTCGTCCAAAAGCACTCAGAAGAGCAGCTCCCAGATCAGCTCCGTTTCATCACCGGGCTGGAAATGAAACAAAACTGCTGCTAGATGATCCCGCATGGCTTACCATCATTATTAATGTCTATTAATGGAGCGTGGACATAAATATTTAAAAAGTTATAATTGTTGCGATATGTTCCAGACTCCTAATTAAAAAACAAATTACACTTTATAAATTTAAACTAAAAAAACAAAGAAACTATTGACTGAAGAATTTAATTTTACTATGTTTTGCTGATCAGAAGACGACGTCGTTTAGCGACTTCTAGGACTTTTAGGACAGCCAATAACTACTTTACTTATTGAGGAGTTGGCTACAGTGCATCTGAGGCATTTCCACCTGTAGAATATGCTGAGTCAGAAGATGAATTACCAATTGTTGCTCACTCTCCTTTTATTTTTTTTCATTGTAGCAATTCTGAGCACTTGTATTTTTAAGCCTAGTTGAAGCACTTTTGTTTAAATATACAAGAAGAACATAATAAGCCTACGTTGTAGTTTAAAGTTAAAGCTGTTATTATTGAGAAGGGTAAAAGTTTTATTAGACTTTTGATGGTATTTCAAATTTATTTGTTTGAAGGCTGATTTAGCCTTTCTAAATAAAATTTAAAGATGAACATTAATTTATTGAACAGTTTTTTATTTCTAAAATGTTATACTGGAGGAGTTTCATAGACTTGGCAAAATAATTTTCAGTTTTACAGAATCTGTTGTGGCATTTTTGGCAGTTTTTCTGAGGCTTTTATATTGTTTATATCGATGCTGGAATAATATCGTATCAACCGAAATTAAGAAATTGTGATACAGGTTTTGGCCATATCGTCCAGCCCTAGCATGGCCATAACATTTGGATGCTAAACATGGTGCAGTTCTTAAACATCTCATTCTAAAGTCTTCAATATGAATCTATATTAGCACCCAGACCTGTGGTTTTAGGGTGTCCAATAGTTTATGAGGTATACTGACCTGATCACTTAGTATTTGTATTCCATGCAACAGAAACTAAATGCTAACTAAAAGCTAATTTATTGAAAAGTTGTATCATGCTCAGATGCTAGCTGGTGACTGAGGGTTGTATTTTGGCCAATTCTATTTCCTTTTTTTTTAATCCTGATTATCTTTATGCAGCCACAGCCAGCTCAAACTTTGTTGGTCTATAGCACCTGAACTAAAAATGCAGTCACAGGCAGGTTTAAGATCAAATAAACTATTTAACAACATATTGTTGTGATGCTCACAACTGGAGTCTCTAAAAAGTGTCTGATACCAAGACTTCCTTAACATGGAACCATTGCAAGTTTCTTCATATAACTGTTTAGAAAAACCCAGGTTTAAAAATTTGTATTACTGTTTTATCACAACTTTACTTTAGCAATATGGATAATTTTTAAACATCCCAGTAAAACAGTTAATGAGAGGAGGTAGTGAAGCAGAGTACTTCACACCCTCCCTCTAATTAGATTTAGTGATTTGGATAATTCCCATTATGTAAATGAAAATGGGCCTCTGAAATATTTAAAACCTCCAGCAAGGCTTGCTGCCACCCCCTCCCTTCCCCTCTCCAAGCCCCTGGCCCTCAGGGACACTGTTGCCAGTAGGGGCAACATGTGCATAACGCAACAATAAATCAATTATGCATGATGTCCCACCTCATCTCACACTGCATAAAAAGGCCTGATTGTACGCTCATTCACACAAACTCAACAAACCAAAAGATAATCCTCCCTCAACCAGACAGGTTAAAATGAAAATACTCTAAATCGTTCATGACAAAACCCACAGAAATGGACGCACAATGATACTTTATGAAACTTTTAAACACACAAGCACCCACACAGCACAGAACAGGAAATCAATACAGCTTTTAAAGGATTCTTCAACAGCCTTTAACCCTCCAGGGTGTGTGTTCACAGATGAGGACTACATGTTTTTTTCTTGTTGTTGTTTTTTTTTTAACTGCCTTTGTGTTTGAACATTTCTAAATCTCCGTCTCCTTTTTTCCCCAAACTTTCAAAAACCCTCAATTCCTTTCTTCAATGTTCAGACTTTTTACTCTGACCTTGATATTGTCCTGCCCTGAACCATGGAAAAAAAAGACAGCTGCTACTTTATTTTCTACTACAGATCTAGACTAGAAATAACGATTTTGTGCTTTTCAGCCCCAAAAAAACAAGCTTCAACAGATTTGAGGCTGTTGTGCATCTTTCCCTGTAATTTCTTTACAATCATTAAAACTGCAAGAACCCACTTTTTCTACATTTAAAAATGAAAAGATAAGATGCAGAAATTCATCTCAATTTAGAAAAATGTGTTTGCTGGCAGTCGTTCTCAAAGATCCTTATTACACACACATTTACAGCTTAAAAGAAAGCATGTTATAAATCATTCATAAAAATAAAACTACTTAAATAAAGCTCCAAATATTTTTGTTCATTTGCATCATCAAACTTAACTGAGTAATAACTTTTTTCTTGACATTTAAGATCCGAATAAAGATTTTTCTGTAGATGGAGTTACTTTTTATTAATCTCTGCGAATGGATGGTTCTTCTGACCATTGCAGCGACAGCACAGGGATGTAAGCATATGAGAAAAAGATAAGATGTGATGGCGTAGTCTCCCGCTTATTGGATTAAATCACTTCCTTGTACAACACCCCCCTCTCTGGTTAACCTACTTCCACAGAAACCTGTCTGTGCAACCCCCACTTTGAACAGGATGAAAGATCTGAGTACAGGAGTGATCCATAGTGTGTTAGAAGTGTACATGTACACACAAAAACACCATTAAAACCCTGCTTTGGGGAAGGTTAAGAACCAGAGCAAATTCACTTTTAATGGGCTGCCTCAGGCTAAGATCCTTGTAGCTCATCTTGCCCTTTAGGAGGCCAGCAGACCATGTCTTCGTAGCTCAATACAGCTCTGCAAAACTGTTGATGCATTATCCTGTTCTGTTGCTCTTTATTAGCTACAAACTAACGGAGCAACACTAATTTGTGTGTTAAATGATTGTGAAGTGTGCCTGCAGGGGCGGTTCAGCTTTAGCTTTTCATCCAATGCTAAAGAGTGAAAACGGTTGAATATGAAGCAGTGAAAGGGCAGATGAACCTACTGTCTGTGGCTTAATGTCAAAGTGCAGTCTAATGTAACTGGAGTGGGGCTTCCCCTCGAGGGTGACTTGGGTGTCATTTTTCGGGACGGGATACGAACAAAGTGCCTGTCACTCAGTCCTCTCCTAAATCCTCTTTTATCCCTTTGTGTCCTTTTGTTTTACTTTCCTTTGGTGTTTGGATAATCTGTTCTTCGTTCTTTAGTTCTACGTTGCAACGCTCTCTTTTACACTAGATTCCTCCATTTTCTGTTCATCCACAAAGCCTTGCAACTTTTCTATTAACTGACCTTTTCATACAATTCAGGACCTTCTTTGACTGATTCTGAGAAACAATTGCAGTAACTTCTTACCACCTAATCCTTCCTTTAGCAACAAAGAAAAGTTATTTTGGATCCAAACATATCAACAATATTACCAATATTTCCCATCACTGACCAAAACCCCAGTTCTTTAAATCTCAAATTTTCTAAATAGTTATTAATATTCTTTTCATTTTGGTCATTATTCTTTCAAGCGTCACCTCTCTTCCTCTAGCTAATCCCCCCCCCTCCTCAATAACACATCCCTAGTCTCTTTCCAGGAATTGGGCCTGGCCTAATTCCCCATTACTGAGATTGATGGACCACTTGCCCGTTACAATCGCTGGCTGGCTTTGCATTACTGAGCGAGCAGCCAACATGTACATGCAGCATGATTTTAAACACCCTGCAACAGCAAACTCAATATCATTGCAGCTGTTTTCCCTGATCTTTAACCAGTCGTTTCCACACACTTCTTCTGATTCAATCTCAGTTTTAAGTCAGTTTTTCCATCTAAAGAAGCAAATAAAGAAAAATCTTGCAACTGTTATGTCTCAGTCTGCTGCTATGTAGTTTAGTTGCGGCAGGGAAACCCAAAAGCACTTAATTAAAATTCCTTGCCATTAATTTAGTTCATTATAGACAATGAAATCATTTCAAATACCAAAACAGCTTGTAAAATCAGTTCAGCAAGTTAAACACTGAAATTTCATCCTGTTTCAGCTTCCAATGCATACTTAAGATTTCTTAGTCAATGCTTATGTTTTGAGGGTTACAACATGATTAAGTTAATGCCATAAAAAGGTAAAAATGTCACCACAAACATCAGAGTATTATCCTGTTATTTAAGCTGCGGTTCAATCCCAGCCTGGATGCGTTTGTCAGAGGAACATGAAAGCCCCCAGTGTCATTCAGGCTAAAAATAGAGCAGAGAAAGCCCTCTTTGTGTTTGTTCCTTTCAACAGAGAGGACAGTTCCACAAAGTGGTCGACTGTTAAGCTTCTGTGTGTGTGTGTGTGCGCATGTTTTCCCAAAACTCTTTGCACTCATAACACTCCTGATTGCCTGAGCTGATGACAGACTTTGGGCAGGTATGAACGGCATTGATCAACTGCTTAATGCTGCGCTTATAGGATAAAGAACAAAAACTTATTTCTCAGCTTTGTTATCAATAAATCCCAATAATCCACCTCCTTCTAAGAATTCTTACTTGTATAATTTCCAATGTACATAATTAACTAGACATGAACATTATATTTAGCTGATGCAGTTGAAGACATTCTTTTGAGATGCTGCATTTTAGCAAACCCCAATTTGGCTTTAATATGCAAACTGAAGCCACAAAGTGTGTAGATGTCTCGTATTGGCTTCCCACTAACGTGTGTGGGAAGACACCAGGAATTAAGGTGGCTTGCCAATGGAAATCTGAAATGCAACAGCTGAGCAAGCGAAGATTGTTGGTATCCAATTTTCTCCTTATATCCATAATTTCAGGAAAAAAAACAAAAGACTTTGTGTACGAGACCAGTCATGGATTTCAGTTTTAATTACAATGATTCTCAAGTTATTTCTTTTTTTATTTCATACTTGCAAAAGTCTTTCAGCTTCCTCAGCAAATATTTTTCCAAGCAGAGGAATAAATCAATGATCTCCACATTAATCTCAGAACATCAGGTACTGACCGGTTTGGGCATCCTTCTCCTCTCTCCGCCCGTCCCCTGTTGCTGATGAAACAGAAAGAAGTCGTCCTCCGTCTTCCGGTCTCTCTCTGGGGCACAAGCGCCTAAAGCACAGCAACAAAGAAAAAAACAGAAAGAAGAAGAAGAAGAAGAAGAAAAAAGAAATATAAGAACAAACAAAAAAAAAACTGGTGCATGCAGTCCTTGGATTATTTTGCAATGTGCTTTTCTGCATATCATTAATTTCTACTACTGGAAAGTGAAAAAAAATGCACGAGATTACACCGTTTTTATTACAGATTCGTCTTGTTTGGAACCCATCTGGTGACATCTATAGAAAAATATACTAATCTGTGGGAACAAGATAATTACCTTGTGGCCACGTGTGTGTCATGATGCAACGAAGCTTACTGGGTTCATCTGGATGTCTCAATGGAAACAGGATACTAGGTACGCCATTCAACAGCACTAAACCGCTTTGATGTTCTCCACAAACTATAAATTCCCCCAAAATGGGCATAACTCTGGCTCGTCTATGGTAACTTGGGGGGGAAATGCATCCTACTCAAACACCCAAGAATATTAAAGAACAAGATGGTCTGTTACAGTGATATATTCTGCAATCGATTGTGATTTAGCAAAGTTTCATAATTAGTGACAGACACTTAAATCGGGGTGGCTAAGGCATATGGTTTGAAATGAAAACCACACACAGACTTTGGGCAAGTTGGTGACACATTATTAACGAATGCCCTTAAGTTAATTATCTCTTTCCTTTGCATTATGAATCCGTGGCAAAGACTCAGTAACACGTGACCACATGATAACATCTTTTTTCCATGCACGAGTTATCCATCTTCTGAACAGAGCCCTTGTGGTGACATTAAAGACCCTCTTTTCATTTTATCAACTTAACTAAGATTTACTAATTAATGTCTATCCATTTCCTTTCTACTTATCCACGGCTGGGTCGCGGGGGCAGCAGCCTAAGTAGGGAAATGGAAACCCAGACGTCCCTTTCCTCGGTCACTTCTTCCAACTCCCCCGGGGAAATACCAAGATGTTTCTAGACCAGCTGAGAGATGTAATCCCTCCAATGTGTCCTGTAACCCCTCCAGTTGGGACGTGCCCAGAACACCTCTCCAGGGAGGAGTCCAGGAGGCATCCTGCACAGATGTCCGAGCCACCTCATCTGGTCCCTCTCAATGCGGAGAAGCAGCGCCTATTAGCATAGTCCCTCCTGGATGACAGAGCTTCTCACCATTTCTCTAAGGGAGAGCCTGGCCGCCCTGCAGAGGAAACTAATTTCGGCCGCTTGTATTCACGATCTCATTCTTTCAGTCACCACCCACAGCTCTAGACCAGAGGTGAGAGTGGGAATGTAGATCAACCGGTAAATTGAGACAGACCAATGCTTCATCACTGCCGATGCCACATCAACCCACCTGTCAATCTCACGCTTCTTTCTTTCCTCACTATGAACAAGATTGAGGTACTTGAACTCCTCCACTTCCCAACTCATTCCCAACACGAGCCCCCTACCCTTTTCCAGCTGAGAACTATGGTCATGGATTTGGAGGTGCTCATCTCACCACTGGGATGAGAATCTAATCATTTTAAGGTCAACTCCTTTTCCAAACTGTTTTAGAGTTCGTTCTGTAAAACAGTCCTAAAATTTTATTTTTATCTGTTTTATGAGCATAACGTTGATCGTATTCATACTAGAAATGCAATTTTAACTTTGGCTTTAAAGCTTTGGAAACAAAAACTAGGATAGATAACAAAAAAAAAATACAACTGTGGGAATGCACAGATAACACAGAGCCTAACTAAAAGTGCACCAGCAGCCTTAAAACTGCATTAGAGGCCTGTGAGGGACTATTTTTTCAATCCTGCTCCCACTGAAATTTAGACCATTACCGCCCACTGATGGGATGTTAGGCACTTTTTAGAGAGCCGGCTCTTTTGGCTAGGCTCCAAGAGCCGGCTCTTAATTTAGCATCTTTTGAAAACCAGTTTGTGTTCAGCATTTTTACGAGAAGCCTTATATTTGCCTCCTCTAAAGTATTTATTCTGATACAAAACCACTTACTTTCGTTTACTATTTTAACAAAAATCTTATATTGTACAAATGGACAAAAAACAGCAAACAAATCCACAAAACAGAATAAGAACCAAACTTAAGAAAGCAGCATTATTGTCCTCAATGCAGGTTGGCATTCACAAATTTAAGATGTTTCATCTTGGATGGGCTGATCCTATATCCTCACGTGATTGGCCGCCTGTCCATGCGGGACAATCCAAACAAAGCAGTGCCGTGGGCCGAGCTGGGGCTGAGCACTGAGAGCTAAGCAAGGGAAAAAAAACTGGGAGCCGGTTCTCACTCGATGGGAGCCGGCTCTTCTGATTCACTACCAAGCATCGACTCTTTTGCACATGGCACATCACTACTTCAGTTGCTTGTCTCAGTCACTTCCTGACTTAGACATTTTGCGTCCAAATCTGCTACATATTTAGGCTAAGTAAAATAAGTTAATATGCACAGTTTTAATGGCTGGCCTATAACAAAAGAATAAATACAAATATACTCAACAAAAATCTCCCAGTTTTAAATCCCAATATTAATGTAAACTGAGGTCTAGCAAACTATAAGTTGTCTAAATATTTGCAGTTATATAAAATAAAAGAGTACCTTTTTTACACAAAGGTGCCAATATCATGTGAAATTTGAACAAGAGCTAGAGACAATATATTTTCTGACGTCCACAGGAGCGGGAAGCAACGAGGACAAAGGATGGCTGTACAAACATGGCGTACAAAACCGAACTCTGAACTCGGGTCTCCTACTCCTTACAAACACACAGCCACACATACACACACCGACATCATCCCCGACTGTCACAACAGAACAGCAGATGAACAGAACATGGAGATAAATGATAGGATTAGGCCTGTCGTGATAAGCAATAAGCCAATAAACTGCACGGTACTGAAGACTGTGCATGACAACATGTTTCACTATGGAGTATCTCGACTGAAAGCTCTGGTTTCTTGCAAAGTGATCTCTCTAGTCTAGTGTCATACTTGACAGCAGCATGTTGCAGCACGGGACCGAAAAGAGAAAAATAGCTGCGAGCACTTTCTCATTTATTGTATCGCTGCTCCCCACACGTAGGCAGAACACACACATGTAGCCTACAACGTCAGTGCAACGCCCCACTTCCTAGTCTACCGTAATAACCTCCGTAATGCGCAGGCACACTACACAAATAGTCAGCCTATATACCACCCTATATGACAAAATACACATCAAGAGCAATGTTGGCTAATCGAGAGGTTCAGGAGGATTCCCAGTGGACCGCATTACTTTTGGGTCGTTGTCCCGGTATATGTGGAAAAGCGTCGTGACGCAGCAGCGGTTCATAGATCAGTCTGACACGCAGTGATGAGGGGAGATGTTTCCGCTCCACAAACAGCAACGATGCGCAGTAGATTTTTTCTATTTCTTTTTAATACAGTGGTACTAACTGGCAGTTTTGACAGTTTTTCCTGTCTGAGCCACATGTTTAATATTTGTTTATATATTTTTTAAAGGGCGATTTTGTTTACAGAACAAAGACTTTATTTTCCATCATATTTATTGTTTTCGGTTGTGTTTGGTTTTCATTCATTGTTAATGAGACAGTCTGTTCTATTTAATGATTTTGTTTTGTTATTTAAAATTTCTTCCAGTTTCAGTGTAAAATGTTGATGAAAATGAAAGTTTATTGATCTCTGAAAGGGTTTTCTTGCATTATTATGGCATTATTATATTAGTTGAAAATGGTCTCAAAATCCCAACATTATCGCTTTGCACAATATTATCGTTTATCGCAATAATTTCTGAGAAAATGTATCGCACAGCAAAATTTGTTATTGTAACAAGCCTATACAGGATTTTCCTTTTTCTTTAGTTTTCATGTTCTCTGACCTTTTCTTCGTAACCAACCTCAGATGCACTCTCCATCCACTCCCAAATTTGGGACCTGCTGTTTATTCTTAGCCACCTGCTCCCACCCAATACAACCTTTAAACCGGGTGCTCCCGCAAGATTTGGGTTGGGTCCCGTGGATCCCCAGTCCCAATGCAGGGCTCTGAACTATGTCATCTGCAATCACCCAATAATGCCAAAAAATGCTTATTGAAATGCAGTCAGCTAAACGTAAGTTAAATCCCTTCAGGTAAACACTTGATGGTTGGAATTCTTTGCTCAGTTGTCATTATAAAAAGGAGACCGTGGCATAAGATTTTACTATTTAGGGAGCACCAGTCAAACCTTGTACTGTAAAAAATGTGGAAAGTTAAAAGGGGGATTCACACAGCAGTTTGTATATGAAACAATGGGACCAATTCCATACGTAAAACAATTGCAATTGCTCCAACAAACACAATCAGATGACACAAACTCCTTTAGCACTGACTCTGAAATGGCTGTTATGTTGCAGTAAGGACCAGAGGTATAAATTAAACCTCAACTAATGAAACGCTGCAGCTTTTGCTAAAGTACAGCTTCTACGGAGCTTCTCTACTTTGACTATGAGAGAAAGTTCTCCCATAAAATTCTCCAGATGAAAGCCAACGTGGCCCAGAATAGACACCATTATAAAAACTAGCATGCAGAGTTGTGTTGACAACAAATGAAAAACAGAAGGTAAAAAACAGGAAAGAGAGAAAAATTGGCAAGTTGTTGAGCGATCAAAGAAAACTAACAGACACAGAAGCTACAGAGAGAAAAAGAAATAGGAATGAAGAAACAACTTTTGCTTCTTTCCTCTTCTCTTTTTACTCCCATCGTAAGGGCTTTTAATTGACCCCTAACTGGCAATGGTTATCTGGATGGTGTGGTTATATCTAGACCATCTTCTGAACTAAATGTGATTAGCAAGTAAAATACAGAGAACAGTTGGCAGGTGTCCCATAGGTGCCAGAACTTGATGTGCAAATCCAAAAATAGACCTCTCAAATGTCAGCACGGAGAATTAAACCAGGCTCAATCACAAGCTTGAGCTCAGTTTGAGGACGGAAACAGACTAAAAACAGCTGAAACCAAATTGTTTAGAGATCTATGACTACAACAGACTGGTAGAAGAACTACTGATTACTGAACATTTCAAATATTCATTCAATATTTTCCCATATTTTGATATTTGGAGGATAGACGACATTGTGCATTATGGTAAAGCCATTACAGCAGGTGCCCAAGTCTGGTCCTGGAGATCTACGGTCCTGCAAGATGCAACCCTTCTCTAACACACCAGGATCAAATGGCTGAATTCCTTCATCCGCATGTCATTCAGCTCTGCAGAGGCCGAATAACGAGCCAATCATTTGATTCAAGCATGTTGGAGAAGGGATGCATCTAAAAGATGCAGGATGGTAGATCTCAAGGACCGGACTTGGACACCCTTGGTTTATGAGAAAAACCATAGGTCCAGCTTAACTTTGATCAACTATTTTTATTTTATTTTTTTAAATTAGAAAACCCAAAATTTTCTAGTTTACAAAAAACCAAATGAGTTCTAGTTCAGCTAGTTAGTTCTAATAACTGCAAATTTATTGAGTGCAAACTTCTGCTATGTGCTCAAATCAAAGTAGGTCACAGATTTCTTTAATTCTTCTTTAACTGTCTGAAAACTATTTTCATTTCCGTTAGTCCTGCTCCAGACTCGGGAAACTCATTCCTACATATCTGAATGCATTGATATTCACAAGGCGAGCTGCAAGTTTTATAATCACATCAGAGTGCATTGTGAATATACTACAAAAAAAAAAGTCTCCCTTCAGCCTAAGTTCTCCTTTCACATTAATCTTTTAGAAATTCACTTTGATGTGCCACATAACTGAGGGGCATGTCCTGCAAACCCATACATGGCTCAGTCAAACCTTCCATAATCACATTACAGTTCCCTTCTGGTGCCAAATCCTAGAAACCAGGCTCAAGATACAGTCAACCAAACAAAGATTTTTTAAATTAACTTAATACAATCATTTAACATGAAATAGTTAAAATATCAAACAGTATAAATAAGATCAAATACAAATTCTACAACAGAGAGCAAAGTTTAAAAAAACTTATGATGTGTTGTCCATCACTTAAGACACACGAAACTGAAGATTTATCACATATCTATCCTAAAACATTGTGGTGCAGATGTTAAAGTTCAGCATATTGTGCAGAGATCATGCTGGATTAACATCAACATACTGCAGTAGCAAACCTGGTACACAAAGGTTTTTGGCCTGTTTTTGTCCTGATTTCGCCTCTTCTCGACCAAGGAGGCCAAACGGCCGATTATCATGAGACTTATAAGATTTCCCTGTACAATTATCATCAGGTCTGAGGTGTGTTACAAGCAGATTTGTCCTGATAATCCGCTCCAAAACGGGTCATAGCCGACAATCCGAAATATTGAACATGTTCAATATTTACGACGCGATATCTGTGTGAGGAAAGCCGATGACTCATGAATTGTGACTGTGTGGATGCTGACGTGGAACGGAATGTAGCCAATCAGAGAGCGAGCTGGCTGGGGAACAAGGAAGGATATAAAGCCCGTGTTCACGCTGTCTCCGGCCGTTATTTTATTTCAGTTCTGGCTTTTTCTGTTAACAATAGTCCCAAGACCACCATCATTTCCTCCTTTTTACATCCTGGGTGTTGTGTTGTCACTACATTTCTTCTTCGTTTTTTGCCGGTTGTTGCTATGGTTCTTCTTCTACATTTTTCTGAGATGTCCGGCTTGGAAGACTAGATTGTAGATGAGATGCGGGACAGCATCGTTATGTGTGTCTTGTTCTGTGATTAGATTAGATTATCGGAGCACACACAGTATGATCAAAACTGTTTAAGGCCTGATTCTTTATCTTCATGTGTGAGTTCTCGAACAGATAAAAAATCTCATAACATTAAAAAAATCCTTGCGTGTGTACCAGGGTGTGTATATGGGAATACACGTTACACGCAGAGTCAGTTATAACAGCATCAGGTTAAGCAATGAAAACGCAATATATGATGCTACAGGAATGTTTATTGGTCCAGATCAAGAGCGACCCTCAATCCGTTACCATCCGTGTGGTCAAAATGCTGAAGCTCAGCTGCAAAATGTCCTCATGTGGGCATTTAGTCAGTTTGCAGAGCCTGTAGCACAAACCACTCTTGTCCATCTTCACTGCAGTCTTGTCCATCTTCCATTAAGCGATTTTGCGATAATTAATTTTTTGGACTGAAGTCGATTTTTCTTAATATTCGCATCCGACAGATACACAATCAACCAATCAGACGATGTATTGATTGCGTCACCAGAGCCGGTATTGCGAGATATGCAAGTGTCACTTCTCGCTGCTGCTTCTTCTTCTTTCAAACTTTTTATCACCGTGGCCGTCTTATTACATTTGTCTCACAACACTCGTGTTTGTTCGACCAGCGAGACAAGAATTACCGCGACAATGATCACAAAGACAATGTGTGGCAAACAATTGCCAACGAGCTGAATTATGAAGATCCGAAAGTCGGTTCTGAAGCGGTCGTGGTACAGCTTCAGCTCCTGGACTAAACAAGCTCCCCTCTTTCTCAAAAGATAGGATGTACCCGGTGCGCTCTTTTCATTATTTATATTTTTTTGGGCAGCATCAGCACAATATCTTCGTTGCCTGATGTGAAGTCCGATTTTTGGTTTTCCCACTTTCCAAATATGGTTTAGAATCTTCATAATTTATTGGCACTTTCGTATCGCACTTGGTGTGCAAAGACAAAAACTCCGAATTATTCGCAACATCATGTTGTTTATTCGCAACGGTCCCGGTGTGTAATGGCCTCAAGTCTCAGCTTTGCAATTCTAACAAAAGAAAGGTTGATGTAATTACTGTATCTTTCTATACGTTAAAAGTTTTATACGCTTAATTCTGGATTAAAGGCTCTCTTAGGAGTTCTATAAACTCAAGTCTGATTTATTATCAGCACTACAAATAATTTGCCAACAGTTCAACCATTTTCTGCAGCAATTATGCTCCAGATTGGAAATATAAGCAACAAAGATCTAAAATGTGCATTTTCTATGCAAATTAACATCCACCACACTTAAGTCAAGACCATGTGAAATTTGCAGTTTAAAAACTCCAATTATAAAACTCCAATTATAAAGGCAGGTAGACTCAAGCCTGCAGTAAGTTTATCAGCTGGGTCACATAATTTTCCTTCACCTCTGCATCTCCTTCAACCATTTCCCACTATCAGTGCTGAGAGGCAGCAAGAGGGTGAGGAACAGGGGAGTGAATGGAAGAAAAAAAAGCTTGACTTGACCCGTAAACCTGCAGCCAAGAGACAGTGGAAGGCGCTGAAATAACTCGTTTCACCATTTTCCTTTCAAAACAGAGCACTGACACAAAAAAAAAAAAGTCTTCTGTATCTGAAGAAGAGCGTCTGCGGCCTTATTCATCCATGTAAGACATTAAAATCTGCTTCAAAACCTGCTACTTAACAGAATTGACCCGTTTGTTCTTGTTTTTGCAAGGTGACGCGATTACAATCTGCAAAAAAAAATACACTGAAGTGCTCCAGGCTTTTCAGACACGTGGCTTCCCTGCCTGGAAAAAACACACACGTATGTGTGACTGATGCTACAAGCACTAAAGCAAAAGCATAAAGAAAGCTTTTCTAGAGAGCACAGGTCTGCTCTGTGTAGTAAACCACCATCTCATAAACCTGGATGTACAAACCTTCGGGTGTGTGTGTTTGTTCATTCAGTGAAACCACAGGCCATTCCCAGTAGATTTATCTTCCAGGTTACCATTTATGCTGAAAGAAACTCAGTTCCCTGTGCACACTACACTCTTTCATCTTATTTTCTCCAAGTCAACACTGTTGCATTTAACAGAAACTTTAGAGATTTCTTATTGCTTTACACATTCCTGCTCTTTCTCCTCTCACCTTAAACAACACTTTCAGGTCAAGGTCGTGCCCTTCCCAGGAATACTCAGACTGTCCGGTTCAGAGCGTTTTCTGCTTCTTATGAATGGCATATTACTAGACAACAAAGTTATATTTGAGCATTTTGACTATAGCCAACAATGCTCTTATGAAAGCCCCGTTTTTTTGTTAATTTATAAATAAGAATCAGACTCATTTCATCTGATCACCATCACACTTACAGGGATTAATCAATGCCCACCCAAAAAAAAAAAATATCCATTTGTCCATTTCCTCTGCAGTCCTTAGTCCCGCCCACTTACAACAGGAAATGATGTTTTGCAAACTGTGGGGTCCTGCTTCTCGACAATGAACCCTATTCACCTGAAAGAGCTTCACAACATGTCAAACCCTTTCATGATATCACAGCACAAGACTCTCGTTCCTCTGTCAAATGTTTCCATGGTGAATATTGGTCCCAAGCCATGGAGCAGGAAGTCCCTGTAATTGACACACAGAAGCCTTGATCTTCACCCAACTTGACATGGGTGATGAGATTAAAACTCTGACCTATGCTGCATGCAGATATTCTATCTAGGTTACAAGGGCCCTAAAGTGCCACATAAACTTTCAATCAATTAGCCTCAGCCACTACATGGACCGATTTCAATGAAATTCGGGACACAAAAGGTTTCTTGATACTTTAAATTAAATGGTGTGTTTGTTAGTCAAGTTACAAACATGGTGCTGTGCCAGAACAGGAAATAAAATGTCACATTAAAAGCACATGTACAATAAACAGGAAATCACTGTCAGTCCAAAAAAAGAGATTTAATCTGCTGAGTCAGATTGACAGTTCAAAAGGTCAATATTCTCTCATTGCCATTATAGCCCCGTCCCTGTTTTTACTCTAATTTACCTGTCCAATCTGTGCATCTGAGGTTAAAATGTGACTGAAATCCTGACCACATCTAGATTGTGTCAATAGTATAGTCCGGTCAGCTGACAAAAGGAGTTACTCACTTTAAAGCCTAAATGGCATGCAGAAGAGAATTCCTATCCTGCCTCATTTCACTCACTCACATGATATAATAATAAACATGATAAACATGTAATGCTGCACGCCCCAGAATAGAGTGCCGTGGCAAGGAGGTGGCCTGGGGACGTGGTAGCTCCATGGGCCAAAGTGGCACCAAAGGCCCTTTATGCTTCTTAGTTTTCCATCCATTTCCCTGACTTTAACCCTGCTACCTTTGCAGAAAACATCCCAATAGGATGATAGACATCACCAAACATTTAACTTTATAATTTAGCCCAGTGAATTCAACCATATTTCATGATTTTAACATTAATAAAACTAGTAAAACACTTCAAAGACTTGTTTTTGTTTATCATTAGGAATTTTGTATGTAAACAGGTGAGAATAAAATAAATAAAATCAGTTAATCATTTTTTTTAGTAAAGTCTGAAAATAAGTGTTGGAAGGGTGTTTTTGGTTTGTTAACATCGTCTGGTATGATGTTGTTAATTATATGTGTGTTTTAGTTTGATCTCTGCGCTAACAGACAGATGAGAAGAAAGTTGTCCTTGTTAATATGTCCTCCAACGAAAATATACTTCAACATTTGTGTGTCGACACGTGTGCATCTGCCTGCAAAAGTTCCTGCTGTAAGTGCCAGGGATGACAAACACACACACAACATCTAACAGCTGGTGTAATAGCAGGAAGCTGCACCAACTGCTTTGCTTGAGGTTTCATTTGTCCCACTGAAGAGCCAACTGATTTCTCAGGGAGTGAAAAGGGCTGAATGTTTGTCAAACTGCACAAATGGCCTGTCCAGGGTTTGACCCATGAAAAACCAACATAGGGCAAATGCTAAAATCTTTTCCTGTTACCCCCATTTATTGTAAACATACAAGCTTAAGTAAATCACAAGAAAAGCAGGAAAAGGGAAACCACAAAGATAAAATGGACAGATGAGGAGGAAAATAGGGAGCATATGGTTGATCTTAACCACAGAAGTTGAAGTCAACCAACTATACCCAAACTGAAGCTCCAGAAGATCCGAGAGGTGTGCCAGAGATCCATAAGGGGTGTAAAAATGTTGAAAGATTATACAAACCCTCTGCAAACCAAATGCAGTCCAAAAAACACCACCAAGTGGACAACAGAATGTCTTTACAGAAATTATGAGAAAAACAAAAAACAAATACAAAATTATACAAGTCCTCAATAATACCTACATACAACAAATTCCTACAGTGGTGCAGTCCAGGAATGCAACACAACACAAAACTTACATTTAACCCCCAACCCAGCAGATTGTTGAGCGTCCAGAAGTAGTGGGAGTAGCAAAATAGACTGACAGGTAGGGCTGCACAATATATCGAAAATCTACCTTCATGGCAATACCAGCCTTTGCAATATACATATCGCAACAACTGTCTAAACTGCAATAAGTCGTAGTAGCTA
>JBAMHW010000014.1:7248459-7260635 GCA_037177495.1 Rhadinocentrus ornatus | reverse complement strand
ACCTGAAACACTGCTGGGATAGGCTCCAGCTCACCCCGCGACCCCTAATAGAAACAAGCGGTACAGATAATGACTGACTGACTCACAAATGAACGGCTCACAGCTGGGAATCGGTTCCCATCGTACATTTAAAAGAGCCGTTTAAAAGAATCGATTCGCTCATGAACGTCACATCTCTATAGGACAGCGAGCCTCAAGAATCGACTTTGGACATCCCTGGGTTAAGTGGAGGCAGGGCTGATTGGAAAGCGAAAGCAGCTGGGGATCAATGATACAAGTGCTGGAGAGCTGTGCTTATATCATTTATCTGCAGCTCGATCTGACATGACCGAGGCTACGCTCACATTACCAGGCTAAAGAGTCTGACTTTATTGCACTGATGTGATTCATATCTAAACTTTTCATTGCTTTTTCACAGAAATCTGATTGTCAGTTTAAATGTTCAAATCTGATTTGTGTGACTTCAGTATGTGGTCCAAGATCAGATATACAAGATCACATATATGTTTAAAACTTTGTCATGTTACTAAAGCAGTTTATGTAAACAACGGGGTAGCATGTCTCAAAGTAATGTACACAGGAATGCAAAGATGTAAAGTTTCACAGCACAACAATGAATCATGATTAGGCCTGCTCACTTCCTCCATCTGTGGCTTTAATTTGGAAGCTCGTTAGCATCTGAATGAAATGTTGCATCTTTAGTTTTTGTCTTGCCTTGTGCAGAGTAAGTAATAAAATTCTAATGGACATTTGTTTGGGTTTTTGTATGTTAACTGCTACTACAAATATCAATGATAGTGTTATTCATACTCAACCACCATTTTAAATGTTTCCTGTGTTGCTCAGTGGTAAGAAGGATGTTAAAGGGATGGTGATTAATTTGCTAACCCAAATTACAATAAATGATGAAAAGCTATTTTTCTCACCTGATCTGTAGGCCTCTCTAATTTAATTAAAATGAACCTGGGAACAGATGTACAGAAAACCTGTTAAAGAACTTTGCAATGTAAACTAAACCAATCAGGCATTGTAGGATTATTGTCTTGGTTTTTCTCAGAAGGGCTCTTTGACTTGCAATCCAATCAATGACAGTAAAAGTGGCACATGTTGTCAGCACAACCTTCAGTGTTTCCATTGCTTTAAATGGTGGAATCACAACATAAAAGAGCTCACGCCAGAAACTGGGAGGACAGTGGTGGGCTGTGGGAATGAAGATGAGATGTGAAATGAGAAATACATTGAAATTCAATGACAATAAGCAGACAAAGACAATAAAAACAAAAGTTAAGACTTTGAAGGTTATTGAAGTAAAGCAAAGTTTCTTTCCAACTCCAAAAATTTAAGAGGACAAGTTGTCCAAGCATAATTTAAAGCCATGATTTAGGCTATGCAAAACCATTATTGGTGTTTAGAGATATTTTGGGTTGAATTCTGAATTCTATTTAGCTAATGTGGGATTGTTTGTAGAGGTCTGAGTTTAGGGTGTAGCACAGCCCACAAGACTTTTGATTTAATCCCCACAACTTCACCTTTTTATGTTATTTCAAAATTGGATAAATATAGCAAATTATGGGACGCTGAGCTCTGTCAGTGGTTTCTAGCCAGGTGCATATTGGCAACACGTTACTCATGGAGGAGTCTGTGACTAGAAAAAGCTAAATCTCACTCAACTGGGAGGTCTCATAAAACATTACAACAACCATGGTCCGTCAGTCTGTCATTATCTGTACCGCTTATTCCATTACGGATCGTGGGGTAAGCTGGAGCCTATCCCAGCATTGTTTCAGGTGAGAGGCAGGGTAAATCCGGGTTTTAATCACAAATCAAGCATTTTTCATTGCAGTGACCATTCCTTATTAGTTTTAATCAAAAATGCACAAATGAATAATTTTTCAGTATAAAAAATATTACTTGAGTAATCAACACAATGAAGTGGAAACCTACAACATACATACAAAGAGAATTACATTTGTGACAAAAACCAGAATCTGGAAGCAGGAAATAAATGGCGCAGAATACAAAAGGGAATAATCTTTAAAAAATAGATTAAGGAAACCAGATGAAGGTTTTAAAGACAACAGACCAGAAACTAAAGATGTAAACCAAAAACCCACAGACCATGACTGTCCCACTACCAGGGCTCTGACAGAAAAAAAGTTAAAAGCAATGAACACACAAAGCATCTGAAATTGACAGTGTTAACAGCTGGAAAAAAAACTGTGTGGAGGCAAATTCGTTCATGAAATTTGTTGGTTTTAACCCTGCACTTATGGGACAAAGAAGTGTACCATTTCAAAATCCAAACAAATAATAAGCATTGCTAAGGTCTGGCAAGGCTATAAGTGTAGCACAGAATATACATTTTATAACCAGGTACAAGGTGAGCTGGGAGTGATATCTGTAATCCTTTATACATCATGTGCGCTGCCTTGGACTGGTGCAACAGAAAGGCTATTTTGTAAACATTTTTGGCTTTTTGGCTTGAAATAACAGTAACCTACCAGTAGGGAGTGCTGTAGCCCCCTCAACACCTCTTCTTCCTGCTTCTTTGATTCATAAACTGTAAATTAGCCTGTAATTAAATCAAAACGACACGTTCAACAACACGAATTTTAAGATAACAACATTAAATAGCAATTTTGGCCTTCAAGCATTTAAATGAATTTTAATGACTTCCTATTTACCTGTTTCCCTTTATTCCTTGCATTCCTCATACGTAAAACATCTTTTTCCTCCGTCTAATGTGTCCTGATATGTGGTGTAGGGTCATCAAGTGACTATTTTCCTTCAGCAAGTGTTGTTGGTTCAACCAGTTTTTCTCTTTCAGTCAAGCCTTATACGGGGATAAACAGGTCACCACTCCAGTACAGTTTCAGATGTGTGTTTGAATGACAATAAAAACTATTCAGGACATGGTAATGAGAAGAACCCAGCTAAGTCCTTGAGTCATCAATGGACAGTTGCTGATGCTGTTGCTTTGGTCTTACACGCATATACACACCAACAAAAAGAGAAGATTCAGCACTTGTTCAAACCAGCAGGTTTCAAGAACAACCTCATCACAAACTCTTCATGAGTTCAGGTAAAGGGAGATCAAGTTGTGAGACAAGATGGAGGTGCAGATAGGACCAGAAGCACATTACCAAAGTGAAGCAATGACTGGAATTCAGCTTAGTGTGAATGTCTGAATGTCCAGAGTGAATAATAGTGCTTTTTCTGAAATGGAGGAAGATGTTAAGGTTCATGCTCAGTCTGAAGTTAAAACTTTGACCTATGACCTAGTCCACTGCCTCTTCTCCAACCTGCTAGGAACCAACACTTCAATGCTTTTAGCAATGACAAGTGTGCTTTTGGAACTTGACTGTATCTCTCCTTTTCCAGCCGGTCTTCTAAGTAATTTTTCATTTTCTTTTGCCTTCATTTGTGTGTCCCTCCCCTTCCCCCTTCTGCCTGTTTTCAGTTATCCTCAAATTGTATAAAAGCATGTATTTCTTCTCCTGTGTACCCACTAGAGTTCACAGGTGCCACTATCAATTTTAGATGTTTACGTTCTATTTTTTGTCATGGAATCCTGATTTTATCATTTTTGCCTTTAGCTGTCTTGTCTTATTTTACAGTTTTGTACCCACATTCAATTTTATGTCACAGAAGAGCAGCAGTAGGTGATGCATACAGCATGTGTTTCCACCAAATCCAAGATGGAAGATGTTAAACAGAGATTTTGTCAGTTTTAGGGCCTCATTTAACCTTTTACAGCTCCACATGAGCTGCATGTGAGCCATGGAGAGCTACTTTCTATCTGCATGCCATGGTGATTTGCAAAACTGGAGAAGTAACATAGCAAATAAGCCCTGATACTGATTGGCTCCTCCATGTCTAGACATTAATTTATCATGTGATGTCCTGGCTAAATGCCGTCATTTATCGTACTCAGAGGAAATATCTGCACTTAGTCACACAAAACTTCCTCAAGTTGCAAAATCTTAAACTACAAGCAGGCAGTACTCCTCTTCAGTGGACACATATAATTAATTTGTTCCTCTACTGGATGGTGTCTGGAAGGACTCATCCTGCTTCCGCTGTTTGGTAGCAAAATATTGCAACAGTGAATCAGTGAATCTAATGTCCTCATGTGATGCACAATGTTTCTTTTCAGGAGTCAAAGGTCATTTGAATAAGATTCTAGCTTACATTACGAGAGGACTTCTTTAGATTTGTGTTGGATTTGTCTGTTGAAAAAAGAAGCTTTTGGTCAGGGAAATGGGTAGTTTAGGTTTTTGCATGCCCATGCATGCCTAAGATTCATGATTCCTGGTTGTTTCCAAGTCCAAGAATGAAAAGAGAGAAAGAGAAAATGTCACTTTGAGGCCTCCAGATGAAAACTAAATCTCTGCATAATTCAATTATTTTTTAGAGGAGTGGCTAATTTAGATTATTTGTCTACCATTTGTCTGTGCCTCAGATATTATATTGTAAATGATGATTTATTTTAATTTAAAAGTCTTCTCGTCACATATAAACTTCGCCATTACCAAGCTCCATTAAGATCTCCTAGTTAAATATATTTCCAACAGAGCACTTTGCTCTCAGACTGCAGGTATACTCATGCTTTCTATAGTCTCTTAAAGTAGAACGGGAGGCAGATCCTTCAGCTATCAGGCCCCTCTCTTTTGGAACCAGCTCTGTGTTTGGAGGCTGACACCCCCTCTATCTTTAAGATCAGTGGTCTAGCCATCCCTTAGTCATGCTGCCTTTAAGCTTAGACTGCTGAGGGGCATCCCATGATGCACTGATCACTTCTTTCTCTTGCTCTTTGTTTTTCATGAATAAACTTATAATTGGTATCATTAACTTGTATTTTTCTTATATTCCCTCAGCAGGTCTCCCTGGCTAAATGTTTTGGTGTCTGTTGATCCTCCTTTCCTGTCTTCTCCACCTTCTACCGGTTGAGGCAGATGGCCGCTCTTCCTGAACCAGGTACAGCCAGAGGGTTTTCCTTCCTGTTACAAAGGAGTTTTTTTTTCTTTCCACTTTTGCCTCATTGATTATGTCTGTAAAGTGTCCTGAGATGACTTTGGTGCTAAACAAATAAAGCTCAACTGAATTGAATAGACCACAAGGGGTGGATGAAGACATTTGAAAGTTAATTAGATAACTATGAGTGCTCTTTTAGGCCTAATATCTTTTTAATTTAGTCATTTTCAGAAGGATCCCACCACCAGCATGGTAACCAGAAGGAATAAATCTGACACCATTCTAAAATATGGGAACATATTATTGACTTGATATTTTATTAAAGAAGTTAGCTCTTTAAATTAGAACCTGTTGGAGTAAGAGCTCGTCTTAACAGTCTCAAGTATCTTCATTATATTATGTATGTTTCTCCGTCCCATTAGAAAAAACATGAGGTTTATTGTTTACTAAAAGCTTGCTGTTAAAGTGTACAAAGCACACTAACACACACTGTTAAAATTTACTTACTAGATGTAAAAAGCTCATATCTAACAGTCCTACACAAATACCAGCATTTAATAAGTAATCCTCTGTTATAATTTACTTAAAACATCAGAAATCTAGACTATTTTTATCAGAAAAAAAGATTATTTCACAGAAAGAACTGTAAAATTGTGCTACACAGCTCAGCTACACATCGATAGTATTTTATTAGTCTGGATGAGCTCAATATGCCACAGCTGAAGGTGGGACCCTCGGACTGTAGAGACACTGCGCTGCTTTGTGTCGCCAAAGCTATTTAGTTAAGGCAAAGAAAGGAATGTGACATTCTACATTCAGTGAGAGACAGAGTTAGAAAACAGATTTCAAGATTTGTCAGTATGTTGGAAATCCTCTTCACCCAGAGGTCATGCTAAGACCTTTACCACAAACCCCATCCACCCCCCCTGCCATCCTTATCATCAACTGATGCTGGGTGATAAGACCTGACTCCCAGTTGATGTTCCAGTTCATCCTAAAGCTCTTTAATGGGGCTGGGGTCAGGGCACTGTGCAAACCAGTCAAGTTCATCCACACCATACTGAGTAAAACATGTCTTTACGGAGTTAGATAAGCATGCTGATAATCTGAACTGCATCCCAGTAAATACACTGGTGAGTGACAGCTGGTGACCTTTGTCTACCCTGACAATTGCTTGAATGTTTGCCAATACAAGCGCAGAAACTGGGTCACCATGGCAGATTATTCCCCCCATCAGAGATGGAGATACGCCTGAATATTGGTTTTCCCTCTCGTAGTGTTCAAATATGAATTGCAGATATGAACCGATGCCAAAGCCTCTTAGAGCCACTTAAAATTATTATATTAATCAGATTGGGTGGTATTTGGAAATCAAATCCTACTTATGGATTTATGGAGCAGAGTAAAACTGGGATTTGCGGTCATTATTGTTGTAGCTGCTGAACATGTCATCTGATATTATTATAGTGATGTAATTGTAACTGTTATTGAAATACAAATAGGTGTTTACAGACAGCACATAGCTGTGGAAGAGTAATAAGTGATCACTGTTTGTCATTCTAAAGTAACAAAAACACAATTATTTCCACATATTTTTTAAATTGTGTTTTTAAATGTTACTGTTTTAAACTGTTTTAAAAATGTTACTATGTGGTTCAAATCAGAACTTTTAAGATTAGTGATGGGAAGTCCGACAGTCTCTTTTGAAAGATTCAGCTGCCTTAAAAGAGCTCCTACTGCTGCCATGTCTCTTCATTTAGTATCTCTCAGAGCTTCTATTTTATCGTAATCTACCAGTTATGACTGGCTGGTGAGCAATTTCTTAAGCCTTATTTTTATTTATATTTAATATTTTAATCAAACGTTTAAATGAAAAACTCAACACAGAATCACAATAAAAAATCTAATATGACACTTTAGATTTACTAATTTCTCCACTTTGCTGGATGAACTTGTGTCTAAATCCAGGTCCCCGTCTGGCTCTATCCGCCTCCATCCTGGAGTCTCAGAACCATGGTGGTTTTTGGAAAACCACACCCTCGTTCACACCAGTTTAACCAGAACCAAAGTAGAAGGGTATCACTCCGCAGACGTAAACACAAGCAACTTGGAAATTTTCCATGAAAGATGATGATTAAGTAATCAGGTTTAATTATATGGTTTTCCAAAAATAAACAATATATTTAGACAACAGAGGTAAGATGTTAGGATGTCAGCATGAGGTTACATGAATCTAGCCCATCGACATTTGAATTTGTTGCCAAGCAACATAGATACAGCAACATTCAGGTTGTACACAAAAAGAATTATTCCAGTGTTTGATCAACCTAAGTTAGCCTTTCTGAACTTTTTGTTTAACAGGTGGTCTGTAGTCATCCTACCATCTTCTTTTGTGTGTGTTTTTGTCTTTTGTGCTTCCCCCTCCTTTTTTATGATGAACAATTCTTTCTTGAATGATTTAGCATATAATACAGCACTTGTGTGAAGACTGACAGCCAGCACTGGTCTGGTGTTTTTAAACTTTATTGAAACATAAGTAATGCCTTGGTCTGGCGTGGGGGTAAATCCATCCTTTGCCCACTGATGACATCATGGCTCGCGAAGAAGAACCATTATTTGGTTATCAATTGCGTTTTCCCTTTTGCATTAATATAGAATTTTTTATTTAATTTAATGTAATTTTTAAGGTTCCAAAACAATGATTTTTTTTGGTCTAGAACTTGGATGGAGAACCGGCATCGTGCTGATACAAAGCCAGTATGAAAGGGGTATCTTTGAACCTGGTCTGCACTGCAATCCTTGTCCTCTGAGAATCTCCCCAACTTTCCTTCTTTAACATTATAGAATGATCCTCCTCTGAAAATTTGTATATCTTCAAAATGAATTAACTCTTCTCGTTCACTAGAAAAAAATCTGCTCTTAGAACTGGCCTGTTCAAGAGCGACATATTACTATTAAAATGGAAAAATCAAAGCAGTTCTTAAATGTGGTGCATTTTCTTTGTTGGTCTACAGTCTACTTAACATGATCTTATTTCCCCAGCAGTCAGTGGTCCCTCTGCAGCATAAAAAGGTGGTAGACTGTAGCTATGTAAAGCCAAAATCATTCATTTTCAGTGGACAATTTTCACAGCTTCAAGACCAGCCAAAGTGCATGATGGGTAAACGTGCTTATTTAAATAAGCCATAATACCATTGACAACTCATTTATGGAAGGAATCTAGACCATGCTATTTTGGATGTTGTACTGTGTGGTGCAAATCAGGACACCACTCTGCTTAGTTTTATTTGTTTTTAAGTCCCTTGTGTTTTTATTGTGAAACACTTTGTGATTTTTATCTTGTACGGGGCTATATAAATAAACATTTGCTTACATACGATTTTCTTACTGTGTGGACCCACAGGAAATGCAAATGCTCCTAAAAAGAGGAGTTTTAGGACCATTGCAGTTCATTGGAGAATTATTTGCTAATTCAAACCTAGACAAGTGAACTGAGATTGATGAAGACAAACAAGCTACTCGAGTCATTTCTCTTGCTGCTGCTTCACAACAGAATTTCGTCTTCATGGCAGGTTAATTTAAACATGAGAAATGAATAGAAGAAATCAATTTATCAGATTAGTAAAAACAATAAACATAAATGTTTTGCCAGCATTGACACATTATGTGGTCGTCTGCATGTTCTGTGTTACAACCATCCTTAATGCTTTATGAGTTAATCCATTGAAGATTTAGGTATTTGAAACATTACATAAGTGCCTATAGGTCTGTTTGCTTTTATGTAGATATACAGAAATGTTTCAGTGACTAGTGTTTATTCATGTTAAACCAAATAAATTAAATCAAATGATGACAAATGCATTTTTTGTGTGTTTTAAAATATAATACATCCTTCGTTTATAAGGGAAGGTTCACTATTGATCTCTCTGGCTTTTACAACAATGGAGATTTTGTTGTCTTACAATGATCGATATCAATGTCTCAGCATGTTTACTGGTTTGCAACTCAATCCATCTACATGAAGTTTGTACCAGGCCTTGCTTACATACAAAACAAGGAAGAAACTCAAGAGCTTCCTAAACAAACCTTTCCCCCCAGGATGTTGAAGATTTCAGGGTGTGTTGGCATTCTTTGATACTGTCAGTATAGTTCCAGGGCAGGTAGCAGCAGACTCACAAGGTTAGTGGAAGTGCAAAAAGTTAATCCAGGTCTCACATTTCAGGGATCGGCAGATGTACCACTGCTGTACCACTTGACTGATGTGTTTGGCTTGTTTGTTTGCCTGCGTATTTCATTTCCTTATGAAGATTATGTGAAAACAACATATGGTGTATCAGGGGACCACAGACAAGGAAGTTCAGTACAGCTTCATCACATCGCCTTTAAAAGTGCCAAATATGGAAGTGACGTTAATAGAAAATGGAAGGGCTGTCTTTGAGTGTGTTCACACATACAATTTGGCTTTTTGGATTCAAGCAAACGTTTAGCCCTTGCTTGCTTTTGTCTTTTCCAACGTCCCATCCTAATTGGGCAGCTTCTCTGACACATGTTTTGTTAGGCTGGATGTGCTCCTTGGACTAGAGTGTGCTATATTTGGTTATGCATTTTTATTTTGTTTTTATTTTTTACCAACAGAAACACTATAAAGAACTGTTTTAATGTATAAGAATCGAAACAGGGCTGTGCAAACTGATTCAGCCTCGGATCTTTCTTGGGAGACTGTTATCTATCAGCTGAGCTGTTGCAGCGGCTAGATCACACCACACACACGCAAGCACCAGCAGTACGTATGCATTACTAATCATTTGTCTTTTGCTGCTGGATTGATGCAGAATCCACGCCCACATGTTGTATTGTAGAAACACCCCTATAAATGAATCAAAATAATGAGCAACGTAACTCCTTACATTTAACGGTGCAGGGTAAGCTTGGATCAAGAATCAAATTCTAATTTTTGTGTGTATTTGGTCCATATTTCAATCACACTTCACCAGTATTTGTTTCAAACTAGCCTTGTCAAGTGTAACCATGTCTTTATTTCCATATAACATGACAAGACTGACTCAGCAATCTTTCATTGTGGGTAAGCAGATTTCTTTGAATTGAATGGCACTGCATGTTTCCATTCTTAATTCATTGCTTTGCATATTAAAAAGCCAACAAACATTGTTGCTGTTGACCCAATCATCTCCCTTCTGCACTGCCACCAAACACTGAACTATTGTCCATCCATGACGTCATCTTCAGAGGTTCCCATGGCAATTTTACAAGATGTGCGCTTTGCTTTCTGTTGCATTTATCAAAATAATGTCTGACTGAAATGAAGCAGTCAATTGGGTTACACCACAAGTTATGTAACATACGGCATTTATATTGTATCCATGGTAACTGCATGCCTGGCTGGCCCCATCCGGAACAAAATCTTGGCAGAAGATCGTGGTGTCAAGAATTTGAATAATGTTTCTCTATGTTATTTCAATGGGAAGACAAGACAAAGGGAAAAGGAAGGATTGTGATCCTGCTAATGTAATTTCACAGTAGTCACTATGATGACTATTCTCATAGAAGATGCAGGCTTTTGCTTTAAATTACTCTTTGAGCAAGTAGGAGAAAAATCCTGTCAGACAATTCAGATATTATTGCTTCTACATCTTTTCAACTTTGGAAACAAAAATGGGAAAAATCATCTATAGATTAAATTTATTATTATTTTATTTAAGCCATGGCAGCTATTGGGATAAACAGAAGGAAAAGAAACTGATGTCATTATCCAGACACCAGGCCCTCAGGCTGCTGCACACCATGGAAGAAATATATATTATTAAAATATTCAGATTTCAGAATTTTTGCAATCAATTAATGTGCCAGCTAAGTAAAGTGTATGATAAGCCTAAGCAGTGACAGCCTCCAATGCTGCCAACAATTTTCCTTTTGGACATTTCAGGCCTGGAGAACCTTTGTGCTCATGCATTAAGCACAACCAAGACCCTGAACCTCATTCAGTTACAACCGTGTCAAAAAGAGTGACATGAATCGTCCTTTGACCTCCTCCTAAGGGCCTCCTCTGCCTGTTCAGAGGCTCATTATGTTCCCCAGTTGTGCACACAAAAAGAATTGGCTTTTACTGAAAACAGGCTGCAAATTCATCAGACCCAGTAATCAGCATTCATGACTACCTCTAAGCAGGTCCCACAAAGCCTGTAACGGGTCACATGAAGATATGCCAAGCAGCATCCTTTAAGCAGCAACAGCTGTATGATTAAAGCATTTCACAAGTTTTATCATTAATAAATAAGGTTTATTAAGAGAATCTTTGTGACTTTTCCATTCATTTATCATTTTTGGCACATTTAAATCGCATAATCCGGGTCCTTGTGGGGATTTTAAGGTAGCTTTCTTTAGCAAATAGAACATAAAACCCCTTTGAATGTTTTCTGGACCAGCCTTTTGGGTCACAGCTAAGCTAGATGTTTCAACAATGCCTCAAAAAGAAGCCTGAAGGAGGCATTTAAAAAAAAGAAGAAATTCTTGCACCCTTGCACCTGCAACCTTACTCTTTAGACTAAAACTCAGAGCTAATGACCCTAGTTGACACTTTAAATTCTCCAACTTGATTAGCTGTAGAAAGCCACTGTTGCACAAGACCTGGCAACGGCCAAAAGGGCTCCAGAAAATACGTTATGTCACATTAAAGCCCACTCTGAGTCACTTCTTGGAAAGTGGCCTCAAACTCTTTTATTTTGTAGCCATATCAAAGACCGTGTAGACACATGCTGGGTGAACTAAAGAACAGCCCTGACTATAGTTTATAAGAAAGCTTATGCAAGAAGGCTGAAGCTTGTGAACATAAGGGCCACCTGTGACCACGTAATGGCCTGGAAAATGAAGACACACGCACGTATACACACTTAATCAACACTTCGGATCCCTGCCAAGTTTACAGAGAAGGTGATAAATCCAATCCTTAAGACACATGCAGCATACAGACAAGCAGAAGTGCAGTTTTTTTTTAAACAATTCGGAGTTTTAAGCTTCAGAAGGTAATGGCAAATGTATAATGTAAGTGTTTACTAAAACCAAACTCTGTCCTTTGGACAGATATATATATATATATACATTATATATATATACATACATGTACATATACATATACATATACACACATATACATACATATACACACATTCATGCACACATACATA
>JBAMHW010000014.1:7209956-7247644 GCA_037177495.1 Rhadinocentrus ornatus | reverse complement strand
TAAATAACATAAAAAGGGCATTTAAAAATTTTACTTCAACAGTTAAATTTAATTATACCTAAAATTTATAAAGTCAAGTCAACTTCCTATAATAGATTATATTACACAATTACCAAAATGGCTCCAGGATAAAAAAAAAACAACCTGACATTTGGTGATCTATAAATATGAAAAAAAGATGCTATTTTTCCCCTCAACATAAGTTGCACCAAACGTGACTCACATATGTGTCTGTCATTAAATGGGGACATGGGGTGTAGGTGTTGAAGGGTGGGCTGTGCTTTTGATGCCTTTATGCTGAGTAGGAGATATCAGTTGTTCTTGATGTCTTCAGTTTTATTCATAGGTCAGTGCAGCACCCCCACCTCACCTGCCATTTCCTCCGCCTGCACGCTTTCATCGCTTACTGCAAACCAAAACAACCTAGTAGTGCAAAGGTTAAATCTAAAATTGGTTCAAATGTTTGCTTTGTTTAAACAACTTAGCAAGAGTAGTTAGATATTTAGGAAAGACTCTCAACAATTCCATAACAAAGGGGAACTTGGTGGTTTGATCTCCAACAACACCACATGTCAGAGTCCATGACTTTGAACCCTGACATCTTTTTGCAAAACACTCATTGGAGTGGGAATAGAGGGGAAAGGTGCTGCATAAGACATGCTGTGTGAGTATACTGGTAAAGAGCTAAATGTGAAAGACATTAAAAATCACTCAAAAACCTCAAAAACTACCCTGTTAGAATGTTTTTAAATAAAAAATAAAAAAGCATTTTATGATGCAATTTTCACCATTTTTATCATCCTTTTTTATGTATAGTTATTGTTTTCCTTTATCACACTCCATGCTTTACAGTTGCCCTTTGGAGACTAATAAAATGTTGTTTTGACAGAAATGAAAGGAATCACTGTTTTTTAGGTGTTTTCACTAGCCAACTTCTTCATGAGGCTCCAAACAATAGAATCGCATCAGCATACATATACAGTAGAAGTCAGCTATTGATGCGCATCTTTCCGAAAACAGGATGCAAGGCTTTGCTAATCTTTAATACACAGAACCAGATGTTGGTTTTCCTTAAAGCAGCTGAAACATGGACTGATCTGACCTAGAAATGTGCTCTGACTGTAGACATATTCACTAGCTTTCTGTCCATCTGAGATGATATAAGGCAAGACCCAGAAAACTCAACAGTTTCTTTTTTTTTAAACATAATTTCAGGTTGAATTTCTGGATGCAACAGTGGGGTGTGTATTAAGTGAAAAGGGTTTTCCGAGATATTTCTCTGGCTGAGCTATCTGAGATTCCCTGTTTTTTTCTGTTTACCATTAATACCCAGAATTCTCCCAGATTCCCATAGTTTTTTTAAACAGTTTACAGTAACAGAGTAGTTATCCTCTACACTCTTTCCTTGAAAAGACCTAAGCTTTGGGCGAGTTATCATTTTATACCCAATCCTGACACCCTTACCAATCACCAATTAATATGCTGATTTTTAAATGAACTTTTCTGTCTTTTTGTTTGCATCACTCCCACCATGTTTTGAATGTATTGCTGGAATTGTTTTAGAAACTACATTTCTATTGTGCCATCAGTTTCCAGATATAATGCAGAAAAATAGACTAAACTGTGGATTTCACTTTGAAAGTGACAAACCTAAGCCTCTTTAGATGTCTTAAGATTTAAGACCACCTTGTGGATGGGTTCCCAGAAATTATTCTGGGGTTCCCCAAGAATAATGGATAAAAGGAGTCTTCAAAAGAATTTCTTTTTTTTATTATTATTGATTTCACGGGGAGCATGGACAGGGGTGTTGGCAGTAGTACCAAAGAGGTAGATGAAAGCTAAGCCTAATCCTTTTCTTTTAATGCCAGCAAAGGTCACACTCATGTGCCTTTCCACCCACCTCCTCTGGCACACACATGAAGGTGACTAAAACTCACAAAAGCATACATACCAGCTGTCCTGAGGTTTAGCAGCATGCGGATAAACGAGACGTGTAATAAATGAGTGGGTTTAGATGTTTGTCTTCAGTGGTGTGTTGCTGTTTATATGATTGAGAAAGTGCAAACCCAAAGTGCTTGCACAAGTGTGCATTCTGGCATACAAGCTCATAGACAGATATAAGGAGAGTAGAAACGGAATAGATGAGGAACAATTGCTCAAAAGAAGCTGTAGGCAGGAAGCCAACATAGACTCGTTCTTTAAAGAAAAGAGGGAAAGTCTTCAGGGTCACTTTTAGCTGTGATGGAAACTTTGTCAAAGGTGCCTCACAACAACATGGAAAAGTGCAACTTAAGCAGAGTTTGGCTTTTAGAAATTCTGAATGTAGATAACAAGTGGAAGTGCTTTATGGTGATTTATAGGTGTTCTTTTGATTGGTTGAAAATATTTAAAGCTTAATCAGGGTTAGTGTCACACTGTGCTAAGCTTAATAAGGCCAATGCACACAGTACTTGTTTAAAGACAAGGAATTGACAACACCCAAAGGAGCATTAGAGGAGGGGCAAATAAAAAAGAAATGAAAAGGAAAAAAGTAAGAAAGTAAAAAATAAATAAATACCATTGAAATTAATCTCTCCCATGAACCACATGTTCAAAGTTTGCTTTAAAAATTACAACAATTCACATAAAGAAGTCAAATCTTTTCATCATTGAGTCCAGGATTTGTTGTTGTTTTCAGTTGTACTTTTTACTTGTAGTTTCCCATTGCAACAATCTTTCAGACCTGGTATCAGGGATCACCAACTCTGGACCTCTTGGGCCAGTGTCCTGGAGGTTGCAACACACCTCTCTCAAATTAATGATCTTTAGGAGGCTTGTGCAGAACTTGACAGCAAGCTATTGGAGCAGGGAAACATCAAAAGCCTCCAGGACACCGACATGTCCAGAGTTGGTGATCCCTGTTTTTGATGATTACGTCCTCTGATAACCTCTCAATGATTTCCAACACAACAACTTTTAAAGTACTTGGATCATCATGTTCCATATCCATGTAATTTAGTGCCATTGCATAATCTGTGTCTACTGTACAGATTGAATTTATGTGTTTAACAATCCGATCTTTGAGTCTTCTCTTGCTGCGTCCAACATAGAAACATCCATGTAGTGTTGCAATTAGCAAAATGACTGACCGGATATGTTTGGGATGTATTCACATGCTGAAATGATTCGTTTTCACCATTTACCCCCTTCTACTCGAACAATATTATTTTTCTCTTTTAGCTGTGATGTATGACAGTACGACAGAGCATCAGGGCCACATTTAGAAAAAATATTTTTTTCACAAGCTTTAATAGATAGATAGACAGACAGACAGACAAACAGCGGTCTGTCACTGTCCTGCTCCTCTGTCTGGAGATGCTGCTGTGCAGTGGATGATCAGGATTGTCTATGATGGACAGGAGCCTGTTCAGCATCCGTCACTCTGCCACAGATGTGAGGCTTTCCAGCTCTGTGCCAACGACAGTGCCTGCCTTCCTCCCCAGTTTGTCCAACACACTACTGCGTACAGGAGGGCACTTGCTGCAACAGACTGGTAAAAGATCTGTAGCAGCTTCTTGCAGATGTTGAAGGACGCCAGCCTTCTGAGGAAGTACAGGCGGCTCCGTCCTTACCTGTACAGAGTATCAGTGTTGGCAGTCCAGTTTGTCATCCAGCTGCTCTCCCAGGTATTTGTGTGTGTATACCACCTCTACACAGTCCCCTTTGATGATAACGGCTCTGGGTGCGGCCTGGGTCTCCTAAAGTCCACCACTATCTCCTTGGTCTTGGTGGCATTGAAGAGCAGGTGGTGCTGGATCAGTATTGAGTATAAAGTTGTAATATTATGAGAATATAGTTGTAATTTTACAAGAAAATAGTCATAATTTATGAGAATAAAGTTGTAATTGTACCAGTTCCAGACATAAAATTACTACTTTATTAACGAAGCTTGTAAAAAAAAACATTTATTTTAATGTAGCCCTAATACTCTGCCATAGTGATGCTTACAGATGGATCATATTCATATTCATATTTTTGCTTACTAAGGTGGCAGAGTCTGCACAAATAAGTGGTTGCCTGAAAACAAGTGGCACAATGTCTATTTTAAAAATCTCTGAGATTTTCAACTAGAATTGCATAGTTAAAAAAAAAAAAGACCTGCACCTTGCAGTTGTGCGACTGCTCTCTTAATTGGGAACAGTTAGGGAAAGAAACCTGCCATGTAGAATAAAATGTAAGTACTCTTTTTTTATATATATATGTGAATCTGCAGAGTCACACCATACTCACATTTTGCAGTTGTTCATCTTTACTTCCACACAGGTACTGTGTCTCTCTGTGCCAGATTTCCATTGGTGATCCGTGTATAAAACATAAATTTTGTTTCCTGTTATGCAACCAAACATTGTTGGAGGTCTTAAACTGTTCAAGCTGTGCCCATGATTTGCAGTATTTAGATGTAAGAATGTCAAACAAAAAGCTGACATGTTTTTCTGTGGTTGTGTACCTCAGCAGAGTCTCATAAACCACCATACAATCACATTTTGTGGGTAGGAAGGAACAATGATAAAATAAGTTTTGTTCTGTTACAGAAGCTATTTCCATCACATCACAAGATGGTAAAATATAAGAATAGAAATTATTTTGTGTTTCAGTTTAATATGTTGGAACCTAATCAACATCAGATGCAGGGTCCTGTGAGTGTGGGAAGTTTGGTTTACTCATGACCTCTATTCAATGCTAAATGACTGTTTTACTAAAGCAGCAGAATGTGTGGCAGGAAAAGCAATATGTGGGAAGTTCAGGCATTTACACGCTTTTCAGAGAGGGTGAACAGAATTATAAAGGGAGAAAAATATTACTAACTGTTTTGACTGAAATTTTTTTAGAGGAATAGATTTTTATTGGGCATGACCTCATTGCTTTTTAAGCTACGCATTAGCTGAGGAATCTCACCGAGAAGCCAAGCAGCCTTAAAACTCTCTTATCATCCTTGTAAAAATAAAACCAAGCTTTTCTGTTGCCAAGACAGCAGCTGAAAGCCTGAGCGTGTACACTGCACCTGCAAAACTAGCAACAATTCTTACATAGATTAAGAGTGAAGCAAATGTAAATTAACACTCTACAAGAAATCTACACATTTCAGTCTTTCATGCAGTCATGTAAAAAAGAAAGTCCAACTTATTTCCCATCTTAAGTTTAACATATCAGAAGAAAGTGAAGAAAAGCCTTACCGAGTTTCAAATTTAAATAGATAAATAAATAAACATAACAAATTAGTCCAACCTCACTGCTTCTATTATGTGGGTAAGTAGCAACCAGGTGCTGCTAATCAACTGATTAAATGAACACCAGCCAGTCTAGAAGCAGAAGGGTAATGAGATCATTTCCAAACAATTTGGAGTCCATTACTTTATAATTAGATTATTCGCAAATGAAAAACATTCAAAATAGCTGTCAATCTGCCCAAGAGTGAGTATCCAGCAAGTTCACCCCAAGGTCATTGTCAGAGAAACTGCAAAAGTCCCCTGAGCAACACCTCGGATTTTACCTGCTGTGGACTGTGTCCTTCCCTTTTTTTTTTTTTAAACATAGGAAATATTTTCCTTTCTCTACATTCTTACGTCTTCCCATTCATATTAAGACTGTGCCAGGGTATATTAAGTATTTAAAAACATGTATGTTGGTCCGACATTATCTTAAAATAATCTAATGTTACATACTATGTATGTTAATATATCTAGATTAGCACCACTATGCAGCTTCAGGCTAAAATTTGATTAAAATCCATTCCTAACATTAGTTGTACTTGGACAGGGGCTAAATCTCTTCCAAAAAGGTGAAGCCAAATGTCAGTATTTTTAGAGTATGATTAATTAGGTAACAACCTAATTTAAAATGGTGTGACACAGGGGATCCATGTATGTCTGAAAAGATGTTTCTATCTTTTATTCCTCCAGTGAACTGTCAATCACCTGAAATGACACCTGAATGTCCAATCAGATTTCAGCGGTGGCCATATGGGACTATTTATCCATAAGCTAAAGTTTAGGTCATAAGAAGTTGGGTCATGTAAACAGACAATGATTCCCAAAAGCAACAAAATATCTTCAAAAGAATAGCTGAAAAAAAAGAGGAAGAAAACAATCAGTGTTGCAATGGTCCAGTCAAAGTCCAGAAGTTCACCTAATATAAATACTGTACTGTGCTCAAGAGAGCTGCTGTTACTGTTACTTGTGGCTTGAAAAGAAGCTACTAAATGTTAGCTCATTTGCAGACAACCATATAGCAGTGGTTCCCAACCTGGGGTCCAGGACCCCCCGAAGGGGGTCCCCCAAAGAGCACAGGGGATCCCCGAGGCTTTGAACTAAATGTCCACACATTGTCTCTATTTTAAGAAAAAATGTAAGGCTACATGTTAATTTAGTTATTTTAACTTTGGCTTTACTGTAGGACAGGACTCAGCCAGAACACATTTTCATGAGAATATCACTTTTAAAAGTATAAAGCCAAGTATGGTTTCAGCACAGGGTGGGGCAGGAGGTCCACAGCTTATTAGTATATGCATGAAAGAGGTCCTTGAGGAAAATAGGTTGGGATCCACTTGTATAAAGCATGCATTATTTTTTGTTATAACTGAAGCAGAAAGGCTCTGCAAACATAGAAGCCACATATTCCAAACAGGCTGCAGAAGGGCAAAGTAAGCTAGAGCACACAACTATGCTAACACCAAACATAGCCACAGGCACAAGAATTGTCTTTTTCTGCAAAGCTAATTCATATGGAAGAGATAACAGTCAATTCGTAAAAGCTACGGTAAACACAGAGGACTTTCTTTGTTAGCGTTCAGGATACACATTGCCAGGAAGCAAACAGCACACATGCATGCTGGAACTTACTGTTACAGATTCTGACCAACTCTGACAATTACTAATTAAAATATGTAACCACTTAATCGTGAACTCACCTTAATCATATTGTGATCTTGAGAAAACAAAGTCCGTTATCATGTGATCTGTTGCTGTACGTGGTTATCTCTAAAAGTGTTGAGAAAATTAACTCATGATCTTGAGTAGGTAGTAACAGCAAAATAAATAGCAGGAAAACAAAACTCTTTGCTTACATAAGTTAAAGTTTTTCTTACTTTGTTACTGTTGAGGATTTAAAACTACCATGTCCTTTTTAAAGAGGCTGTAAGCGGATGAAACAGCTAAGTGATTGTTAGGTTGCAGTTTAAGCTGCTAAATTAGCATTCAGCAATGACACGAAATAATTAAAACTTGCAGTTTACTATACTGGAGGGGGACTGAGCCAGAATAGAAACCATAGCAACCAAGCAACAGATACACTTTTATTCTAGTTGAAGGACAGAAGGTGACTTCTATCAGATATGTTGAGCTTAGTACGAACCAGGATCCAGCGTGGAGGGAGGAAAGAAGAAGAAACAAACTCTTCCCTCTGACACTGACATTGCTGCTAAAATTTGCTCTCATTCTTTTTGTTATCGTATGACAGTTGCATAAATCCTGTTTTACAGCTGCAGCATGTCTGATAGTTTTTCTTTCTTAAGCAACACTCTGTGTGACCTGAGCAGCAAACATCGGCACAGGAAAATGTTTTTTAACTTGGGTTTAAATTTCTTTTGAGCCTCTGGTGCCCAAAGGTCACTGAAACAACAGATGGTTTTACTTGTGATAATTTTATAACCAGAATATAATAACTCTACAGATAAGGGGGACAAAATGGAATTTCAAAAGGGACGTGGTTGTTTCCACTTACTTCCTCACTCCTAAGTAACATTTCTGACACCAAAATTGATCTGAGGCCCACTTGTGCCCTGTGAATATAAAAACTCTGGCCATCTTGTTTGACTTCCTGCATACAATAAGCTAAAATATGACATGATGAGTTTCTTTGTCCCGCCAGTAACTGGTTTTTAATAAATTTGGAATGTGGTCTGTTGCCTGGTGTGAATATTGACAGTGATGCATGGCCTGGTTGTTGCTAATGGTTGCAATTTTCTCACTTAGATGGGTGTGACATTGATATAGTACATGTATTATGTGTCTTTAATTCAAATTAGAATTGTATTAATATTCTTTTTGCTGCCTTTATTTAACACACGGTCTAAAACCAAGCTGCATGTTCATGCCTATATGGATATATTGAGCCACTGTCAACACAACTGAGTACATGCTACATGTAACTTGCTGGTGAGGAAAGATTAAAAGGTTAGAGGTTACACCTCTTCAATGACTCTTTCATCACATGGCAGCTCAATGCATTTAGATATGTAGACATGGTCAAGTCAACTCGCTGACGATTAAACCGAGAATCAGAGTGAGGAAGACAGGGTCTGAGTATTTCAGAAACTGCTGATCTACTGGGATTTCTAGTGTTTACAGAGACTAGTCTGAAAAAGAGAAAATACCCAGTGAGCAGCAGTCTGGATGAAAATGTCTTGTTGATGTCAGAGGTCAGAGGAGAATGGGCAGACTGGTTGGAGATGATAGAAAGGCAACAGGAACTCAAATAACTACTGGTTACAAGCCACGTATGCAAAATAGCATCATCCTTAAAGACCACAATGAACAATCTACTGATGCTACTTCGAGCAGGATAATGCACCGTCACAAAGCTCAAATTATCTCAAATTGGTGTCTTGAACATGACAGTAAGTTCACTGGACTCCAACGGCCTTCACAGTCACCAGATCTCAGTCCAGAGCAGCTTTGGGATCTGGTGGAATGGGAGATTTTCATCATGGATGCAGCCGACAAACCTGCAGCAACTGTGTGATGCTGTCATGTTAATATGGAACAAAACCTCTCTGTTTCCATCCCCTTGTTGAATCTATGTCACTTAGAATTAAGGCAGTTCTAATAACAAAAGGGTTTCCAACATAGCAAGGTTCTTGAAAATTGTAATTAATAAACTGGCCAGTGATGATGAGTCTAAGCCGAAAGAGGATGGGTCTCTATCTGGATCACCATGCTCACTTTTGCTCCACATCTGTGCTTATCCAGAGGGTATGATCAGAAACATTGACTTTACATTAATTTATCTTGAAACTAAAAACATTTCCACAGTTTCCTAAGTTGGGGAGAGTTTCAGACCTGAATGCACAGTTTAAGCATCACATTCAAATTTATCGTGTTAATGTCTCATCCTGTTTTTGGATGTTATCACATCACATTTATACCGGACATACGAGGTAATAGGATCCTTTTCTGCAGACCTGCTATCATCTCCCATCAAATCCATTTTGTAAACTTTTTTAAATCTAGTTTAGGTAACTGTGATTTCAAACCAGGAACCTCCTTGTTGCAAATTTACAGAGCTAACTAACATGTTCCATCAACTTAGCATCCTCATTATGGAGGGAAGGTGGAGGCTGCCATAACCCACAATACTTTCCATAGGTAAAGGATGCAACAATACTAATTTGTTTGGGTTTATTCACTCTTTACTTTTATTTTTAGCTCCACTTCCACAAGACAAGTACTTAGTTTTCAGTGTGACACAATACCTTTCTGAAATGGGACTGATACACCTGGTTACAGATCAGTGTGATTTGTGAATTTAATCAAGGCGTAAGAGTGTGATTTTAATAGCTCATGATGTATGTGACTAGCATGCCACAGCTTTCCGAAAGCTTTAACAATCATACATCATAAATACTCTCAATATTTTAACATTATGTGGTCTTTGTGCGTTGCACGCGTGCTACTCATGTCCAAATAGGGAGATGTTATGAGGGTTATGTCAGATGCAAATTTTATACAGAACACTACATGCCAACTTGTCTGAGTAAACATCACATTTCTTCTAATTGTTTGTTGAAAAGGACTTAAAGACACAGAATAAACAGCTTACAGGGGGCTCATTGTTGCAGCTACATGGCAGAACTGATCTGAGAAAGAGACTACTAATTCTTGGTTAGGTTTAGGAACTAAAGTACTCGGTTAAGCAAAGTAATTAAAACAATTAGAGTAAGTTAAATACCATAGTGGGGCTGAAATTAACTATTTTTAAATGCTATTATAAAGCTAACTCAGTTACTGACCTAAGTTGCAGTAACACACCTAACAATGAAACAGTAGTCACCGCAGGTAAGTTGTGGTTAATACTTTATGTGCGATCTAGATGCAGAAGAGTTACATACATGTGTGGAATAATGTGAAAACATCTGATAGACTCATTTAACCAGGTTTATGACCTTAAATGTGCACCTGCCACCAAAGGCAGGCACGAGGAGTGCTCATAGACTCATAGATTTACACAACTGCGTGTTTTCTGCATGCATTTCATTTGGAAATTATTTACATTTTTAAGGCTAAACTTATCATAACCTTGATGACTGCAGATCTGCATGGGTGTCAACAGCAACACATTCTGCCTTAATATTTTGTATCAGTTTTAAAAAAAGTAACTAACAGAATGAAGTTGTAGGTGATATTTCTTGCTGAAGAACATCCACAGAACCTTAAGAAGAATACACAGTTAACACGAAGTTGAAAACCACTGCTGAGATATGCATAATCTCTCTGCAGTTGAGTCAATCATCTCAAAGAAAACCTGCCTGATCGCTTCATGCTACACCCTCTTATCTTGCACTTCAAGCTCATCTTGATAAGACTGATAGAAGCTGTCACTGCTGCTGACTCCTTGACCAGGTGCTGAAATGTCAAGAATCGGAGACTCCCAGACGCCCTCTCTAAAACCTTCACCTTCTACCTTAGCATCTCCTCAAATTGACCTGTGATAAAGGGTGATGTAAAGGGCAGGAAACCAAAATTTGCAGTTACTTCTGTAAAAGCTTTTGACAGGAAAACAGAAAACAGACAGAAGTGATTTGTTAGTTTATGTAGCAAGCTGATGGGGCCTATTTTTCCCTGAAGAAACGTTGTTTACTTCAGATACAGGTATGAAAAGCTTAAAGGGTTCATTAAATGTTTGGATGTCTGTAACTTTCTAATGTATATACAAGGGGTAGCCTGAACTTATCAACATTTGCCTTTTTTTTTTTGCTGTTCTTAGTTGCAGAAACAAAATAACAAAACATAGGCTAGTTAATTGTAAAGAACCACATAATATACCAACAAAGGGTGGTAGCCTTAATGTTGACATCAAATCTTAGATATATTAAGATGCAGATATGGAAGATTCTAAATGGAGCATGCGCATATAGAGAGAGATGCAGGTTTTTAAACTGTGTGGTGATAAGCTGGATGGCCCTTCTCCTCACAGGACACAGGGTCCATGATTTTAAAAAAAATAATACATTTCTAAATCAACAGTTTTCCACCATTTTAAATCCAATTTTGCCCATGGCGGTCAAACTCTTTTTGCATGAGAGAGCTTGAAGCTGCATCTGTGGATTGTACAGCAAATGGTGTTCACAGAGAGTAATTTATGGAAGTGTTCCTGAGCCCATGAAGGATTTCCAGTAGAGGCTCATGCATGTTTAAATAAAGTGCTGCCTGAGGGCCTGATGTTCATGAGTGTCCAGTTTTGACCTTTGTCCTTGTCCATGTCACACAGAGATTCCTTCTGATTCTCAGATTTGGTTTAATATTATATACTGTAGATGTTTGAATCAGAGTTTTTGCAATTTTACATTTCTTAAGACTATTCGGAAATGGGGCTGAAATTCTCCTTTTATACCCAGTCAGGTTACTGGCCTATTGCAAATTAACCTAATTAGTTGTAAAATGCTCCAACAGTTATTTTTAATTTGTGCTAATTGCTTTTCCAGCCTTTTGTTGCTCCTGTTCCAACTTTTTTTAGATGCATTGCTGCCATCAAATTCATAATCAGCTAACATTTCCCATAAAATGGTAAAATGTCTCAGTTTCAACATCTTAAATATTGTTTTAATTGTTATAAAATAAGAGTTCATAAGATTAGCTATCATTCATTGCATTCTGTTTTTACTTACGTTCTACATAGTTACCCAACTTTGTTAGAATTGGGGTTTTGGGATATTTTACAAAATGTCCTAAAAATATAATTGTAGTAATTTTGAGAAAATACCATTTGTGGCGGGAGTCCTGTGCACTTTTTTCCCCCCATATTCAGATCAGATCCTATAACATGAAGTAAAAAGTGTCAGTGGAGCAAGTCTGATAAAATCCATACAACCAGAGAAACTGCATGTGAAGGTTTACATGTTGTCCTTTGGGGAGCTCCCTGGTCCTCATAACCCTCAGTGAGCCCCTAAATCAGTTTGGCCTGAAATCGTCTTATCCCAGAAAAGATCTGAAGAACTAAGATTTATTTTCTTAAGTCTGGAATAAGTCATATATGCTCTGAAGCATTTTCAGTCTAACATTCTCTTAGAAGATGGTGCAGAATCTTTTTTTTGTTTCAGGTTCTTACCCACCCCTGTAACTCCCTGAGACTAAATCTGGAATTTCAGACCAAATACTTCAACACAGAGATCTAAATAAATATTCTTTTATTATAGTATTAAAAAAATACATCTTTTAAAAAAATTCAAATTCAAAATTAGTTTAATAATATATTCTAAGCAGCTTTAAAGTCCTTGCTATGTCATATTTAGTTGGCAAGTAAAGTTTTTTTATGAAGTGCCTTTCAAAGATAAAAATCACAAAGTGCTGTACATAAATAAAAGTGCATAATAATTTTATTAAATAAATAACAAAGAAAAACCCTCAGCAAAATGCTTTCCTGGATAAAATTCAAATAAAATATGCGAGTCCATATCCACCACACAAAGAGACAGGGCTACAGTCTGAAAAGCCAAGTCTCCCTGGGTTTTAAAACAGGTATTTGGGACCTTCAGGAGGCTCTGGCCTAAAGACCAAAGAATGCACCCTGAGAAGTAGGGACACAGCAAGGAGTCCTGACCTTGTAACGCCCAGAAAGTAAAAACGAAAATTATGAAGTCAACACAAAATTTGACTGGAAGCCAGTGAAGTGTGGATAAATTAGGGGTGATCTGGACTGTTCTGGGCATACCTCTTAATAGCCTGCCAGGAGTTTTGCACAAACCAAAGTCTGTTTATAGTTGCCTTATTGAAACAAGTGAAAACAGAATTACAATAATCGATACAAGATGAGATAAAAGCATGAATGATCATTTGAAGACCTGATTTTGACAACATTCTCCTAACGTTGATGATAAAAGCTAATTTTGGCCAGCTGTCAGGAACGACCCTCCAAAGACATGGCTGGATCAAACACTACCCCAAGGTTTCTGAGGCCGACCTTTTAACAGACAAGCCAAGAGCACCAAGATGGTTTTTGATCAGGTGGATTGTTTATTTTATTTTATCAGGAGCAATGATCAGAGTTTCTGTTTTGCTTGAATTTATCTGAAGGTAATCTGATGCAAGACTTACATTCCGGAAGCACAGATAAAAAGTGAAACTCTGAGTCATTGAAAGAACAAAACAACTGAATGGCATCAGTGTAAAAGTAAAAGTAAACATTTTTAAAACCATGTACCAGCTGACTAAGAGACATCAGGTACAAGAATTTGACGAAATTTAATAAAACTACAAAGTCAGTTTTCTGAAACTGTCTAATTTTCTATAATGATGTTTAATATGACTTAATAATACAATTGTCTGACATTTTGGGTGGTGTATGCTGAAACTCTGATCCCAGGTTAATGGATATCTGCCAGTATTGCAGGAAGTTAACTCTGCAGTTTGGCTCCATTATGACTCAATGAGAAAAAGAGGAAAAGAAATCCTCCTGCAGTTCTTTTGATAGCATTGTCAGATTTATCCAATCAAATTTGTACAGTTATGCAGAGAAACTTGTGAAATGAGTTTTACGGGGCATATTTACAGGATACAGCAAAGCTGTGTTTGTTTTGCTATGCAACCTGGGCCAACGGACGACCAACATCGGGGTAGCGTAGCCGCAGTAAGGTACCTGTTGATCAAAATGTCAACCACACTGGAAAGTATGGAGACCATAAGGGTGCAGATCTGAAAGTTTTTGATGAGTCAATGATATTTTCTCATGGTTTTGACATCTCTATAAATAAATGAGTCAACCCTGATTGCTCATGGCCTGTTTCTTATTGAAATATGTGGCAATGGCTTACACAAAAGACGAACAAAAGCTCAGAGAAACAATAACAAAACCAAAAAAAAAAATAAAGTATTATTTTGTTTTGTTGCTGGGAGACTCACTTTGGAATGGCTTCAAAATTCATCCATAAATTAACCTGTCATTTAAGAAAGTATCAAATTAGTTTTTAATACCTGTTCTTTCGGTCACTACCCACAGCTCGTGACCATAGGTGAGGGTGGGAACGTAGATCGACCGGTAAATAGAGAGCTTTGCCTTTTGGCTTAGCTTCTTCTTCACCCTTGACAGACCGATGCAGCGTCCACATTACTGCAGACGCGGCACGATCCACCTGTTGATCTCCCGCTTCATCCATCCCTCACTTGTGAACAAGACCCCGAGATACGTGAACTCCTCCACTTGGGGCAGGACCCTATTGCCGACCCGGAGGGAGCACTCCACCCTTTTCCGGCTGAGGACCATTGTCTTGGATTTTGAGGTGCTGATTGTCATCCCTGCCGCTTCACACTCGGCTGCGAATCGCTCCCGTGAGAGCTGAAGATCACAGTCCGATGAAACAAACAGAACCGCATCATCTGCAAAGAGCAGAGACCCAATCCTGAGGCCATCAAACCAGATCCCCTCAACACCTTGCGCCTAGAAATTCTGTTCATAAACGTTATGAACAGAATCGGTGACAAAGGGCAACCTTGGCGGAGTCTAACCCTCACTGGAAACGATTCTGATTTACTGCTGGCAATGCGGACCAAGCTCTGACACCGGTCGTACCCCATACTCCTAGAGTACCCCCCACAGGACTTCCCGGGGGACACGGTTGAATGCCTCCTCCAAGTCCACAAAGCACATGTAGATTTGTTGAGCAAACTCCCATGCCTCCTCAAAGACCCTGAAGAGATTGTAGAGCGACCGGGATGAAAGCCACACTGCTCCTCCTCAATCCGAGCTTCGACTATCCGATGGACCCTCCTCTCCAGCACCCCCGAATAGACCTTCCCAGGGAGGCTGAGGAGTGTGATCCCCCTGTAGTTGGAGCACACCCTCCGTTCCCCCTTTTTGAAAAGAGGGGCCACCACCCCAGTCTGCCAGTCCAGGGGAACTGTCCCCGATGTCCATGCGATGTTGCAGAGCCGTGTCAGCTAAGACAGCCCTACAGCATCCAGAGCCTAAAGGAACTCTGGGCGGACCTCATCCACCCCCGGGGCCCTGCCACCGAGGAGCTTTTTACCACCTCAGCAACTTCAGCCCCAGAGATCTGAGAGACAGCACCAGCTACCCCAGACTCTGCTTCCTCATAGGAAGACAAACAAATACATATACAACTCAAATGTACAAGTACAGATTAATTCTGGAAGTCTGAAAAAGGTAACATAAGTAAATATTACAATTTTGAAAGTCAAGTCAGTTTTCTAAGTACAAAACATTTGTACCACATTTTACACACCTACTCAAAAGCCAAAAAGATCTCTCTAATCCCAAACCAATCTTGGAGGGAGAAGGGTGGAGGTCCTCTGTGTCTACAACTAAACAGCTGTCTGACCAAGGCCAGTGTAACTGTCAGCTCCCTGAAGGTTAAGGTCAGTTTGGTCTTTTTTCCCCCAACTTAGATTTAAAACAGGAACCCTCCTGCCGTATGGTCACGGAATAATTTTTTTTTTTTATTACTATTTTATGAAAACTATAAATTCAGTACTGGAAACCCACATCACAGTCTAATCTAAGTATTGTGAAATTCTTATTGCATCATAGATGTCTTTTCCTAAATCTCAGGTTTCTTCTTAACCCCATGCTGTTTCCCAATGAGGTCAAGGGAAAGTTTTTAGGGAAAGATGATAGGTGATGTCTCAGAGTGTAATCTCTGACTGTGCTGCAATAATAGATGACACTTTTTGTCGGTATGATGACATGTTTTCTGCTTCAAGTACTGTCAAAACCTCCTAAAACCTAATGCTCATATATAGGCTGCATCTGTAATGGGACAGAACTGCTGTTTTAATAAACCAGAAGTCATGTTTTAATTCATTTGCTATAAAGTTCAATTCTTATTTTCTACTCCTATATCCCTTACGGGTGATTTTTTCCAAAGACAGGACATTTTTCTACAGACAAAAACTCAACTATGATCCAGTGAGAAGTCTCAGAAGAACATTTATTAAAAAATCAATGATTTTCTTCTTGTGAGCATTACACTTACAAATGTACACAATATACAAAGGGTGCGTTTGGTAGCAAATATACTTTCTGTTAAAGACAGCAGCAGCAGAATTGGCATGTACAAAAATACACATTAGATTTTTTCACACAACATACAACGAAACAAGATCATTTAATAATATATTTATATATATATCTGTATCATAAATATGCAGAACTATACAGGTTAAAAAGAGGATAAAGTACTTTTTGAGGCAACACTTAAGATGACAATGGCCTTTTTATAGTGTTATCTTGTGAAAAAAATATGCAAAAATAACTGTTTATTATTCATTGTACTACTAATAAATCAGTAATCGTACTTTTCATTAGATTAATACACAGTGAAATAAGGTCATGAATGAAGTTGCCTAAGGATAAACACTGCGATGTCAGCATCAGTAAAAAAAAAAAAAAAAAAAAGGATAATTTTATGGACTAAACATACAACATTGGAGACAAACACACACATACACAGTGATAGTTTCTTAATGAAAATAATGAAGTGCTTTAACACCAAAATGTTGTAGGTCTTCTCAAAATATTCCCTAAGAAAATCCCATCATATGTGACAACTTTCCAGCTTTCTTCCATACAAACACACATGACGACAACCTCCCCTCCACCTCCAGTCACTCAGATGCAAACCAGAGTTCCTAAAGACATCACTCTGGGAGGTGGATGTGGAAACAAAATAATAAATACCAGCTCTACTAACTCACTGATTCAGACAAATACTTCACACTGTAAAAAAGACCACATAGCTTTAAAAAAAAAAAGTTGCCAAGGATGTCGAAGTTGGTGCTTGAGGGTGACTCTCCAGCAAGTTCTAGATGTTTCCTGCTGTAACACTCCTGAATCAGATTAATGGGTCAACATGCTTGGGCAGAACTAGATAACAAGCTTCTGAGGAGCTATTTAATAAATTTGAACGATGTGTGTTGGAGCAGGGAAATGTCTTAAACCTGTCGGACTGCAGCCCTTGAGGATCAGAGCTGGACACCCCTGGCTTAAAGGAATAAGTATGTAGAACAACATCTATGTTATAACTTTCCTCTCGCAGCAGTACTGAAGAAAACACTGCATGTGTCCACATTTCCAAACAGATTGAGCTCAATGGTTTTACTGTTTAAAGACATGTGTTTTCTACTGGCGTTAGGAGTTGTAAAAATGTACTTTTATACACATTTTACAAGTTTCCACAGTTAAAAGGATTCTTTGTCCCCCTTTTTTGGAAAGCTCTTCCAGGATTTCTCCCTGTGCTGAAGATGGTGAGGGAAAATGACAAAAGGAAAAAAATATACTTTCAGAATGACCCTATTTTGTCACAAAAGCTTTAGTTGTCCAATTTCTCTGTTTTCCAACATTTTATTTTGGAAATCTGTAAATTACTTAAGGGCTCTTGTTGCAGCCACCTCTAAAGTTTTGTTGATCCTTATTTATTACGTAGCAAGCAGGGGGAAATCAGTACCTTTTTAGTCTCTGAAGTACCATTAAAGTAATTGGCAACAGAAAAAAAGCATGTATATGGCAGGATATAATTAATAAAGATAAAAGTTATATAACAAATGAACATAAAAGATAAAAGTCTGCCTCCCATTTACAATTTGTCTATACAAGGTTTTTATTTACACATATGACTCTTCTGCGAAAAAAAGCTGTTCAAAGTCCTCCAGTCGTGGGTCGCTGCACCGCCTGCTCTGCCACTCCTTCTTACTTTGCACAATAGCGAGCGCCACCTCCTGACTCCTCTGTCGGCAGGTGTCTGCATCCGCCTGACTCTGTGAGGAAAAGTAGTTCCTTACGGTGCGGGAGGCAGAGGGAGAAAGGCAGAGGTGTGTCTTGCCGTGGTTGGGCTCTACGTCAGACACTCTTAGACTGTCTTGTGGCTGACGTTTCACAGCACGAGGCCTGTCCAAGGTGAGGCTCATCGGAGGGTCAGAGTTCGCTGAGACCTTGGCAGGTTCGGACGCTCGGCGGGGAAGAGTCTTTCTCCCTTTGTAGCTTTCCACAGTCGGAGTTAAAGAGTGGGATTTTGGTCTCTGGAGAACCAGAGTGGTGGCACTCTGTCCATAGAAAACACCTTGTGGTGGCTGCACACACTCACTCTCCAGCAGTGTTGTGGGGTTGTTTTGGGAGGCTGGATTTAGGGGTTTGTTGTAGACGCTGGTCTGGTCATGAAGCTGCCTCAGCTCTTTGACTGTCAGAGGTTTTTCTGCCCCTCTGAAAAAGGGAGAGCGGTTGCGATGCAGCTGAAGTACAGCCTGCTGATAGGATGGAGGGCTGCTAGATCTCTGTTGGCAGTTCTGATTCACCACCCCAGCTTCCAGTGCAGCAGAGTGGCCATTACTGGTTGGGTAAGAATTTCCATTTACCAAAGGCAAGTCCTCTGTGCGTCCACCTTCAGGTTGCCTCAGGGACAGACAACGGTCCTTCTTAAGCCACGTATTAGGGTGGAGGCCGTGTGAGTGTGTGGTTTGGCTGGTCTGTGGGGGCTGGACAGATTGCTGATAATGAGGCAGAGCTTCCCTCTGAGGAGGGGAGCTTCTGGGTGACTGCTGCAGGGCTGCTCCATTCGTTGCATAGTCAGTGGAGTACTGTGAGAACGCGGAGTCCAAAGAGCTGAGGGAGGAGCCCGTTGGTGAGGTTGCCGGTGACGACAGACTGGAACAGCTGGCATCCAGTCGCAGTGGAGGCGGAGGTGCGTGCTTCACCTTTCTCCGCCCGCCGTTCTGGAGTTTGGCTCCTCTCTTTTCACGCTCATCTTTTTCCTCCTCTTTCAGCTGCAACCTGTTCAGGCCCTGCTCCAGAAACACCTCGTTCTCCTCCTCCCTCTCCCCCTCCATTGCAGCATCATAGCTCGCCTTCCTCACAGGGAGGTGGTGATCCCCAGCATGAACCACCAGGTTGCTTGAGGACGGTGTGCTTGCTAAAGCCAAGGCAGGCTCTGAACTCCTCCTCAGCCTCCTTGGACCCTGTGATAAGCCGTTGGTCTGGCGGGTGCGTTGCTGCCGCACTGCAGGGCTGAACCTCCTCGGTCTTGCCAGAGGGGGGAGCTGCAGTAAGAGGTCGCCATCAGGATCCGGATCAGGGTCACCATCGCTGAGGGTGATGACAGAGTCGCGGCTGCGGCTGTCAGGCTTGTCTTTATCACAAAGCGGCAGCTGTTCCTGGTAGGGGGACTCTGGATCATCGTTCAACTCGTTCTCAAGACTGTCGTAGGACGAATCGTTCATCTGAAAGGACGACACATCTGTGGGCAGAAAGATCAGTATTAGAATTTTGTAACTTTGATTATTCTTTTTCTAGAAGCTTACTCTATAAAGCTAAAAAAGCCTAAGCATTTTAAGAGAAACTAAGAATCCTAACTGCAGCAGCTGAATGAACAAAGTCACAGTTCACTGCCGGAGATGTGGAGAACAGAGAACAAAGCATCATCCTGCTGTGTGCTCCTTGACCTCTGCTGGTTATTTACAGCGCCAGGAGGAAAATTTGTGCAACGTATGAATGAGGAGATTCAGCAGTATTTTAATCAGCACCTGTGACCTTGGCAGTTACTGAAATTACTGCAGGTCAATCTGCTGACCCCAACCCACAGGACTGAAAGAGCCGAAGCAACTCAGTCAGACAGAGAGCCAGTCAGTCTCAACCCACCTCACAGAAAGCAAATCATTTATTAGTACTTCCAAACAAGAAATAAAAGCTATGAGAGTAATTTTTTAGAAATCAATCAGTTACAGATCAAGTCTACACATTCAAGTAGCACTATGTAACTTCTGACCTTAAAAAATATGTCTCTGTCACATTTTGTGACATTAATTATTTACATTCATGAGCTGTTATTGCCCAGCAGTGTCCCTAGGCTGTGGAAACCGCACTTTTATACTTTTTCTTGCAGAATGCTACATTATTTTATGCGACGGAGCCACATGCTGGCAACTGGATATCAACACATTGGCTGTTTTGAAGCAAACCATGACTGATTTCTCCATGAAACAAAAGAGGACATTATTGGAGGAAGAGAGATAAGAATAATAGTGTGGGACAGAAGAAGATAGAGTCAACATCAGGTTGACTTTTACTGGCTGGAGAGAGCTCAGACTAGAGGTAGGATGCAAGATGGAAGTTCTATGAAAATAAAAAATCGTAGTCCTGGCAAGGAACAGACATGGACCCAGGCCCAATTTCTACAATTGGTCCTATCTATTTGCAGTGTTAAGGTACCCCTTCTTTGGGGATCAGTGGGTCTAACCCTAACCCTCCTCTTGCCATTCGTACAATCCCCTTATTGAAGGTCTTCAAAAACACTAGTCCGTGATCCCAAAAAGAAAGAGGATGCCTTAGTTTAAGATCATCAGTTCGAAAACCATCACGTGGTAAAGCAAGGCAGGAATTGGGACTGGGCCCTGCTATACTCTGTGTAATCTCCTTCTCTTCTTCCAATTCTTAGTACTTACCAGATCCATGATCGCTGCCGCTGCTCTTCTGGCTGTAGGCTCTGAACAGCGAGGTGGCGTCTCCCAGGACGCTGCTGCAGTTCTCAATGAGGAAGCGAACAAGTTCACACACCTGCAGAGAAAAACACCACCTGGTTGAATCATGTAGTCATTCACAATAAAACATGTTTACTTTTGTATTATTCTTCCGCAGCTGCTGAATATTAGTTACGTTTATTGTTTTACAGATGCATGAAGGACTGTAACTGTTTCTGCAAAGTTTCAGTTGTATCAGTTCCTCAGGGAAGCAGCCAAAGTTCAGCAGAAATTTAGCCAACAAAGTTCTTTCTGAGTGTGTGTCAGCACAACCTGATGAATAAACTCACAAACTGCTGGATCAAGCACTTAGTACCTATGTAGAGTGTGTGCACCACGCTTGGAGTGTTATCTTTATGTTGGCTGGTACAGGATGTTCTTGTGCAATAAAACAAACGCTTCTATTTCTCTTAAAATGTGAGTTCCTTGTGAAATGCATTTGTTTTTATTTTTTTTAAGCCTAAAGACTTGTTTATCAGAGATTTACAGGCCTTTTAACCACAAAATCATCCAAACAACTGGCTTTGATTAGGCTGCAATTATTCACCTACGTGCAAGTGTACATGTGTTACATGAGGACTCCACTAGGGGACACACCAGACAATGTTACTAAATGGAAATAATAACCATCACTGACAACAGAAATCCATGTTCTTTATTCAGGCCATTATAGTTGTTTAGTTCAAAGTCCCATATTTGGAAGGTTTTTTCTATAAAAAGGAGACTATGTTAAAACACTAGTAACTTTAGTTTCTAACTTTCTGTAGAAAACTAAAATCATGCTATTCACATTGTTTAGTTAACGTTTAATAAAGCCCATTGGGAGCTGAAAATCCTCTTTTTTTTGCACTGTAGCAATTGGATGCTACACTTCAAAGTTATGACCCAAATAAATTTGTAGCAGTGGTTTAAAATGGGTGTTTAAGAGTTGTGGTTTTTTTTTTGGGTGTCTCATATCATCTTGAGACATGTTTGTGCTGACGTCAGCTTTCCAGGAGTATTTGCATTCCACAGAGGACTTCTCCATCTCCTGCAACTCCTTCTTTCCTGTCCTGGATAGTGTCATGGAGATATTATATGGCTTCATGTATTGGCTCAGATTAAAAATCTGCCTAGATGACTTTCACTGGAAAAAGCTTTTTTTTTGTTCTTGTATCTTCCTATGTTTGTTGTTTTCACCCGTTTAAAAAAAATCTAATTTATGCAGATATTTGAAGGTAAGGAGCGAATTAAATTTTCTGTTTACTTAAAGAGTCGACATTCCAACCGGATTAAGCTTTGAAACATGCGTCTGCGCTTTGCGAGCACTATCAGCCCAGTTGGAATCTGTCTTCAAACAAATGACAAAACTTCTGAAGTCACCGCCTTTTAAACTAAACAGACAAAATTCACTAAACACGAATAAAGTTCTCTGACACAAATTGTCAGCAAACACCAGAGCTGCTTGGAAATGTTGGATTCCTCAACTGTGGAAACTGTCCACTTTAGTCTACCCATCATGATTATATACTAGTTTTTTTCTCCCACCATTTCTACGCCCCTGTGACAAACATGCATACATTTTATTAGTGGGTCAGATATTTTCTGTCTCCACGTCTGAATGTCTCAGTGCTCAAACCAAAAGCCTACATCTGTAAATGGTGCACAAGCAGGAAACAACATCTTGATAATTTTAGCTATTTTTTTTTAGCATGAAACAGTAAAAACATTCTGCTTTGTGTCATTGCTGGAGAGGAAAAACATTTTTTTCTACCTCAGGAACTACCATTCTCCGTTTGTTCACATTTACATGACAAATTATTGGGTAATGAGCAGCTTAATGAGCTTAACAGTAGTTTGGTTCATGCAATCAGGAGCAGTTTATCCCTCACAGCTGTTACTACAAAACAAATGCAACCTTTTTTTCCTGGTTCTATTCTGTCCATGCACAAGCTTCACCCAGATCCATTATTTGCTAATGAGTGCAGCAGGAAAGCCCACAGGTCACATATTACTTTAAATATGAGTAATTCACAGATCTGCTTTCCATAACCTGCAGGGAGAGGTAGTATTTATACAAGCACACAGAAATGAACACACATTTCTAAACTGTATAATCCCTCATCAACTGTACCCAAACAATGGCTGACAGCTGCAGTAGGTCTGCAGCTTCACTGTATGCCCACCTGGATACATCTTCTTTACTACCTGCCATCCGTAAGAGAAAACACACAAAGGCATCTCAGTGATTTGCTTCAGGGGGCGTGAAACCACTCAATCATCTTCACAAGACAAAGAGTGTTTTGGATTCAAGGGTAGATAACTTTAGTGACTGTTGCTCCTCTGCACAGTGACATTCCACGGTCTCATTCCTGAGCAAGAGCACAGAGTTTGCAAGCAAACTTTTAATCGAGCTTAGATGTGAAAAGGGCTGCTGAATAAAATGGAAAACACCTTCTCAAACTGTTAGGACAGGGATGGGTTGATAATACCTTTGGCTTGCAGCTAGGGAAACATTAAACTGGGAAATGAATGCAAAGAATACATTCAATTATAGAATATTTCGTATGTAAATCATCAAATTACCTGCAAAAATAAAAGTCTATTTGCAAACAGAATGCAGACTGGACAACTAGTATTAAAGATTAGTATTAAAAGATGAAAAAGAATAATCAGAAATGTGTCATATGTCTCTTTTATTTCACTTGTCGCCTCCTCCGCCCTTCTCTTCAATTGCTTCACCAGCATTCCTCCCTGTCAGTCAGTGAGGGCTGCTACGTGACACAAGGCACTGTTGGAAAGAGCCCGTGGGCATCCAGGAGACTTTCACCATGCATCTGTCAACAGCCAATTCACAATGTTTCTTCTTCTTAACCTAAGTAAGATGTTTTCCTAACCTTTTTTTAAACCCTTCATTAAAAAAAGTAAGTATATCAATGTTATTCACAAAATATTTGCCTGCTATACAAATACAACTGAAGCCATCACAGTATCCAATGCTACTGCAGGACAGGAAGCAAATACACTGATAGCACATGTGTGAATGTGCATTAAAAGGTCATTTCTTAGTGCATCAAGCTGATGGTCAACTCTCTGTTTTAGTCATGTAGGGAAGCCAGGGTAAAAACAGCAAAACAAAGCTAATGTTAGGGTTTGGTTCACGTTTTAGGAACCAGGCATGAGCACAAAACAAACAATGCACAAACTAAAGCTGCATTTATCTCAGAAGCTCCTACTTTTCCAAGTTAAGACAAAAACATCTAAATTATAAGCTGCATTTAAGAGAAAAGGACACCCTGCTAAAACTCAGCATTCAGCAGACAAGGCTGGAGACCAGCCGAAGATTTTGACCACAAAGTGGAAGTTTTCAAATCTCACTTTATTTTATAAGATATGCCGCCTGGGCTCAGAGCAGACACAAAAACACGCAGTATGTAAGCAGAAAAGCTTTATCAGGGGAGTATTTGTGAAACCAGATCTTTTGGTATTTGTGGGTGTTGTGTAAATGTGTGTGTGGACAAAAAAAGAGAGAGGTGTGTTTATTGACATGATTGTCCACACAGAAACACACACATGCTCAGCATCAGGATTCTGTAGGAAATTCTTTGCATGCTTTTTCAAAGAATCTCAAACACTTCAACGTGCATGCAGAGACTTTCATACACATTTGAAAAGATATGCGAACCAGCCACACACAGAGATTATTTGCAACACAATAACTTTCCACATGGATCACCGGTGAAAAAGACACGTGTCCTGCATTGTTTTTAGGGACTAGATGATGGGTTGTGGTGGGCGAGGTGGCTTCTTCTATTGGCTTTGGCTGCAGAAGCTGCCTGGAGAAATAAGCCATTTCAGGTTAGGCTGGCTGACCAAGACACGAGGGAGAAACTGGAGTGCTACTTTTAGCCTCACAAGAATCCACGAGTCTACAAGAAAGCCTACTATTTCAGCTCATGTTCCACCCATCACTAAGTGGCGTGCAGGTGCCTTTTACTTTACATTTCAAGACATGCGGAATATATTTAAAAACACTGAATACATAGGGAAAATGTATTGTTTTTGTCATGTGTGTCATGCAACTGTCCCATTTTCTCATTACCAACCAGCTGAGGCAGATTGTGGGTCTCCTGGCTCTGGTTCTGGTGGAGGTTTATTCCTAATTAATAGTAACTCTTGCTCTCTGCTGCATCCTGGTTGTGCTATGGATGGGAGACTAAAACTGAAGATGTGATCTAATTTATTAGCTTCCTTAGCTAAACAAGTATTTAAGAACTGGCAATATGTAAATAAAATTTTTACTGAATTTGACTGAAGTGAACTGATTTGAATTGGATTAACTTGATCATAGCGATTTAGAATGAGCTGGTCTATAATGAGTTGAAAGAACTAATAAATTAGATAAAAGTGAAATGAAATGGATTATCATGAATTTTACTGAACTGGAATCTGTTGATTATTGTCCCCTTATTGAATTTAAATAAATTGATAATAGGAAATTGTAATGAATTGGTTCATTATAAATGGATCAAATCTGGAATAAACTGGACTAATAAATGAAGCAGCTAATAGCTGCAGAAGCCGCGGCGCAGTTGTAATATGGTGCACACGCATCCAGTGGAAATTGAGGGTTGGGGGAGAGTGTGTGCCCTGTGCAGGCTGCGCCGCAGCGTCCGCAGCTATTCGCAGCTATTCGCAGCTATTCGCAGCCGTTTCTGGGGCCGTTCCCTCTTTGCCGGATTGCAGTATTTTAGCAAACCCCCCTTTCATCCCCACAAAGCCAGGGATTAGCCTCCATGAAACAAATCGTGTCTGAAACCAGGTACCAGAGTAGATAGGTTTGAGTCCTCTACAGTCTCTGGTGTTGTGAGGACAGCGTAACCGCACCACTAGAGGGTATGGCGTCAATGTGACAATGTGTCTCAGTGTTCTTTTTTGTTTTTTTTTATTCATCATGGACGACGAGATGTTTATCCTGGAATTGGAGAATCACAACATTCTCCAATGCTCCTGTGATTTCATGTTTTCGTGGATCCAGCTAGGCAGACTGCACTCATGGGCGCTCCGCATCTGGTGTGATTTGACCCGCCGCAGAGGTTGGAATGAAGCCGCGGTGCAGCCGGAAAGTGGCACACACACACCCGGTGAAAATTAGGGGTCAGGGGTTTCAAACTCAGCTGAATAAGAGAATCTTACAATTTTATTTCATTTTATGTGATACAAATTTTGACAGTAAGCATGTGTGTGTCTGTGTGGGTAAGTGTGTGTTAGTAGATCAACTCCGGCTCATAGGCTACCGTTCACATCCACAGGAAAACAAGATCAAGTATGCATGAGAGCGCCAACTGAAGTGTGACACCTTAATATCAAAAACACGGCTCTGTCAGTGTTTTATACGACCTTGTAGCTCAGCCACACTCATGCTATATCATTCCACTGAAATGTTAAATTCCTCAGAGTGTGCACACTGTCTCAGCAGGTCTCACTCATGCAAACTTGCTCACACAGTGGCACATAAAAAAAATTCCCACTGACATGTCCACACTTAATAATAACAAACATACTGAATATGCACAGGCATGTAAGATATGTTAGGTAAAAGTTTTTGTTTTATTTTTAAACACTGTATAACACTTCTTCGTACCTTTTTCGTAGCCTCTCCCTCAATTTCAGGGGAACTTGGGGCTGGAGGCCAAAGCATGCTGGGAGCAATACAGACAGACAGATTGAAGGCGTTCATCTGGTTGTCGTGGGCGCTGCCTTGTATACAGTGCAGCACGGCGATCACGTGTCGCAGCAGAAGCAGATTCTCGCTGGGCAGGAGGTCCAGCAACCTGTGGCAGATAACACCAGTTATAGATAATGACAGAACCGATCATAAAACGCACCATAAAAGATCCAGCAGGTGTGTGTAGGCAATTCCTGCAGAAATTATTCCAAAATTGCTTTAATGTTGCATGTAATTCTTTTTTTTCAGCAACAGCACTTCACCTTAAAGTGTGCAATAAACATTTCTATGACTTGCTGTTTCTGTGTTTGCTCGTGGCACAGCTGAGCTACAAAACTATGAACTGACAGGCAGCATTTCAACATTGAATAGGAAACTTTTTAGAGCTCAGAGCTCCTACCTCTGGACCGCTGGCACCCTCTCCTCCCCTCCTTCCCCTTCCATCACATCCATCCACTGGTCATACAGGTCCACACACAGTATGCTGCCTGGGATGTTCCGCAGGAAGTCCTGTGTGCAAAAGTTGTTTTTTTTACTGATTACACAAGCATAAGCAAGCATGTTAACAGCTAACATTTACCGACTGGTGTAACATTACAGGCCTGGCCTATCATTCTAATTATTTCACTTGACAAACATCCTCAATTTCAGTCAGAAGCAGTCGCACAGAAATACTAGCTGACCTCATTGTGTTGGGAATCTTTATTAAATGCTCTTGGATAAGCTTTTAGAACAAATGCAGGCCCAGTACGGGAGCTTTTTTTAATGGAAGCGATAAAATGACCGATTTCCTGCCCTCTTGACTTCAAGTTCAAGTTATGTGGCTCTGAATGACTCTTGTAGCCTACATATTGCTAAAATGCCAAATCCTTACCTAAAACTAAGTTATTAATAACCTATGGCTAATTTAAGAATTTTTTTATGCATCACTTTGATCTAAATTATGCTCAAATAAATATGTCACAACAAGAATACAAAGAAACTAAGTAGAAATAAGAGCGAAGATTCATGTGTAATTTTACATTTTTTTAATCTTAAAAATATACTTTCACACAGTTTAATAGTATAAGAAAGAAAGAATAAGTAAACGTAATTTATTATTTAATTGTAAAGTACTTTTGTTTAGGGACACCATCTACACCGGATTTAATAAAAAATATATTTGACTTATTAGAAGAATCATCTCTGTAATAAAAACACCTGAGCTGCTCCATAGATGCCCGACACAGCCGTGGCTGTTTGGCCTGGATCCTGAACAATGCTGCACCTTGTGAGTGTGACTGGCCGCCTGTCTGGCTGCACAGAGACAGATTATCCTGTCTGGTCTTGGGTGACTTTGGACACACATCAGTCGTGCCTGCTTTGTGTTGTCTGGCTTTTAAATGGGTGAGACGATGAAGATATGTGTGTGTGCGGTCGAGGGCGGTACCTTTAAGACAGTGGCGATGACGAACACAGACTGGTGTGTGATCTCTGGGTCCTCGGTTCCACTGTCCAGCCGGTCTCTGAGCTCCCGGCAGGCTTTTGCACCGGCTGACCGCCTGAAGATGCCTCTGGTGTATGACCCCTCCATGTACAGAAACACCAGCATGTCCTTGAGAAAACAGAAAAATAGACAGTTAATAATCCAGGAGGAAGTAAAAATGACCACAATTACTTCCTCAGACATGTCATACAGTCCAAAATGAGCAAATACATGCAGTTAAGTCACATAATAAAAACAGGAACTAATGATGGTGGCATATTTTTGCAAATGCTTCAATATAAATGTTTCATAATAAATGGATTTTCTTTTTAAAAATACTCAGTCAATCCAAAAATCTTCCTATGATCTATTAAGAGGAGGTCCTGATCCCTCCTACTGGCCTAAGTGACCTCCTATCAGCTCACCATAACAGGCTTAGGGAGGCCTTGATCTGGAGAGCAGATGGAGCTCAGAGGTCGCCCGAACAGCCGTCCCTGAGTCGGGGAGATCAGTGTCGGGGATAGAGGCATGCCATCCAGCTGTGTGCTGGAACCTCTCCAGAAAGGCCAGTTGATCAATGACCTCTTCCTCTTGAAATACTTCTGCTGACCAGGCTCTGTGGGGGGGGGGGGGGGAGAGGAAGAGGTAAGCTGTGGTTTCTGTTGCTGTTTCAGTAATAGATGTTGAATTTAGCAGACATTAGCAGAATGAACGTCTGGCAAATCCTACAGCCTAAATCCCAACACTCCTTAATGCAGCCTCAAATATGGTTGTAATCTTCGTTTATGTACCAAAACCTTTTCCTTAGTACTGTATGCTGTAAGGGGATTGTGGAATGAAAAGTTTCTACAATGTTATGAAGCTGACAGTTCAGACCAGAGAATTATTCTCCCTCAGAGAAAACAGTGTTCCTAAGCTCCTAAATGCTTCCCTTGTTATTCACATTCTTCTTCCCTCACTGGCATTACCATGAAACCCATGTGCAAAACACCGTCCAAGTGGCTAGTTTGATATTCCAGCAAAGAATGAGCAGCTGTTTCCTTCATGGCCATTTTGGATCAATCAGCTGACTAATCAAAGCAAAATAGGATTTTTGGGAGGGCTGCCTTAAAGAGACAGGACCTAAACTGAAGCGTTATGAAAGCTGCCAAAAAAATAAATAAATAAAATTAAAGAAGCAAAATAAAACATTTAAGCATCTAAAACCACAGAACTGATCACTGATAAATTAAAAAGATCTAATGGTAAAAATTTAAATAAAACCTTGCTACAACTTCAGAAGTTGTAACAATTCATAGAACTACTGAGGGAGTATGTGAGGGAAATGGATGCAGACGTGTTCATGCTCGAAAACACCATTTAAATTGAGGCATGTATGTATACGTAGGTGTCCGTTTATCCATGCATGTGCTCTTTCACACACATGTTTAGGACCTTGTGCTCGTCTCATAAGCTTTGTCACTGTTTCTTGTTGCGTGTTCAGTGCATCTGCATACCTTCTGTGACATAACCGCACAGCACATCTGTATATAATGTGTGCACTGAAGTCACTTTAATGAGAATGTGTGGCAAACGTCATGTGTTTTTTCCTAGTACAGATACTATATGAAGAAGTAGTGATGAAAAAAATAGTTGGTTAAGTTATTAACATAGTTTAATACCAAACATTTACTAGTCTTAACTAAAAAAAAAGGCTGTGTTCGAGTCAGGTTGAAGCTGCTACCAACTAAAACCCCCAAGCAAAAACTCTGTTATGTTGGTTGATTTAAACCATTTGTACCTGAAAATGTGCTATTCAGTGAGTTACGCCACCAAAAAGGTTATCAATCTTCCTCCAACAGCATATCTGCTTTAGCTCTTGGTTAACGTGTTCTATAAGTTATGTTAGTTGACATAGATATAAACCAGCTGCTCTAACATCCCTTTGTTTTATACTCGACAAGGAAAACTTTTTTCCATTTTCCACCAGACTGAAGGAGGAAATTCTGTTTTTAAATTAGTCATCAGTACATCATGGGTAACAGTTGCTGCGAAAATAAACATTAGTGGAATATTGGCCTAATGAGCCACAGTACTTACTGTTAGCTAAAAAACACAAAGAAAATGAAGGATGTGAAAGTCAAGAGTTTATGGAGCAGATATGCAAGTTATGATGTTGAGTTCTCAGCGTTGTTATTAACCACACATGCATGAACAACATGGGCCATTTTGACACATGACTTGCAACCAGACTGTCGGTGGCTCACCAGCTGTCCGTGGTCCAGCTGGAGACAAGGGAAATGTAAGGATCTGAGAATAAAAGTGCCTGTCAAATATCAGTTTTGCATGTGGTTTGTGTATTCTCTGGGAAATATTTAGCATAACAGACCTCAAAAGAGGCCAACCATGATTACTCCACATCTAATGAAAAGATTCACATAAATTAAGGGGCAAGTTAATGTTAGAAAAGGAGCTGCTGTTGTGTGTCTCTGTTATTTTGACCAAAGCATGTCATAGACATTTCATTATGACCTCAAAAAATAGTCAGTTTGTGAAAAAATGCATATAATGTGGCTATTAAGTCTTCTAATTTGCCCCCCAAAAAATAAACAGAGTAAATATTCATTTAGTCTGTGGGAATTTATATATCAGAGTAAATATTAGAAATTATTCAACAAATTTCCACATAACTAAAGTTTCTTTTAAATGAAATGTAATTATTACTGTTAACACCATGTGAGAAAAACACAGCAAACCTGCAAAAAATCTTTAAACATGCTAGGTTAGCAAAACACAACTGTAGCAACTCTGACTTGCCAACAATATTGAAACAATAACATTAATGTTATTAAGGGGGTTGCAATTTGTATCCAAGGATGGGCCTCTTCTAACAAACAATTGATTCTTGGGTGCAGGATCCCATGGCCAAAAAAGCCCCCAGTATACAGTATGCTTCAGAAAGAGTAAATTATTTAAAAATCTGTTGTGGCGGCATGCCTAAATACACGCTGGAGGAACGCTCTACAGTAACAGAATTACAGGCCTGCTCTGGCACTTCTCAGCATGCCTCGCCATCATTGACAAAAACATGCCCTCGCTGTAAATCAGGTGTTATGTCAACACAGCTCTGTATGCACGACATAGTTTTGGAGCAGGAGAATGAGGAAGCAGAGGCTGGACTGGGTGAGCAACATCAATCATCTACCAGAGAGCTATGGACGGGTGAAAGATGAAGAGGCAATAAAACAATATATTTGGCAAGACTAGTAAAGACAATTTAGATTTCAAACAATCACCATGTGTTAAAGTTTGACTTGATTTTTTTTTTAAGCTTAAGGGCAAAATATTTATGTATTGTTTGATTATTTTTACACATCCAAAGCTTTTATCCCCCTAATACATCAGTTAACTTATAACATAATTGTTTAAAAACACAAAAAGAGGCTTCTGCTTGACTGCTGTCCAGTAAACCACACATTCATTAGCTTTCGGGCTCAGGGTGAGCAATTAGTCTTCTAAGGCCATCGGGTCGGTATGGAAAGATTACGTAAGACACTGTTATGCTTGAAGCAAAGGAATCTGAGGCAAAGTTTGTGGTTGGCAAATTGAAGCCTCCTTGACTGGAAAACACACTTTTTCTCCACAACATGTTTTCCCCTTAAACCTCTTGTCATCCTTTTTCCATCCTATCCTCTGTATCCACAGTTTGTCCTCATTCCTGTTCCCTGTCATCTTGGTTTTCTTCCTTCCTTTCCACTGACCCCCTCAATTCCCCGTTCGCTTTTTTTTTTTTTGAGGACCATCTTTTCGGGTTTCTCCCTCTGCAAATTCCTCTTTCTCTATCGGCTAAGGTCGGCTGTTTCTTTTTCCTTCACCTCCTCTGGCCTTCGCACCTACTCTATAGCTGTGTCATCTCTTTTCACTTTCCATCTTCCTATTCCCACACTCTTCTGTCCCTGCTGGGGTTTTGTCCTCTTTGTCTGTCTACTGTTTTTCTTATTCTGATACAGGGTCTGTCCAGCTCCCTGCTGCAACCCCTCATCCGTTACAATCTCCTTTCCCACTGTTCTCCTTTTCTCCTCATCCACCTGTTGGTTCTTCCTCAACACTAATGTAAGCCCAGGACTGCCAAAAATGAGCACAAACAATGTTTCAGTTTATGTAAGAAGAACAAATTCTGGGAAGTACTTTCTGTTCTGCATTAATACTTCTGTATCCTCCTACTTCTTCTAGCGGTTTGAAAGAGAATTAGATTTATGAATGGATTCTGGACACAGCGACTGTGTACTTAGAAACCTCAGCTGTCATGTTAAAGGAAAACACATATTCTTTACAGCTCTCTTTTGACGCACATGGTTCAGGAGTCTGTTTCTGTGAAAAGGTTCCTGAGCAGAGAGGAACTGTTAACAGTGGTTGTGGGGCTGCTGTCTTCTGCTGGGTGTTACCCAAAGCTGTCACTATTAAAGCTTAGAGGAGATTTTGATTTTAGTACTTTGAAATACTTGGACTAGAAAAAAGGGTCTCTGCTCATTCTCAGAGCAGATCTCTTTATTTTTAAGTCATATCAAGCCACTACCTCCCACAGCTTCATGCCAGTATAGCTTACCTGTAAGCTGTGATGGTCCGAGGATGGCTTTGCTGGGTCTGAGAATAAACTGGCACTGAGTGTCCGGAGGGAGGCACTGGTCCAGCAGCAGCACCCCTTGGCAGTCTGTGGGACTGATGGGATCCCTCCCTACTCCTCCAGAACTGCTCCCACCGTCCCGAATGTGGCTCATCTTAATGCTGAAGGGAAACTCATGGCCTGAATAAGAGGTCAGAGTCCAGAGGTTAGAGATGGAGAGTCTGGTATGTGCAGTGTGTGCATCATGAACATGGAGCCAAAAGGGAGAAATTAGGGCAAAGCTGGCAGAGACATGACCAATCAGAATTATTAAGCAGGAAAGAGAAAAACTGCCACTATAAATTCATCTTCACTGAAACACTCCCAGATGTGGAGTTTTTTTTATGCTTGAGCAGGAGTGATGCCCAGGTTTGGGCACTTTTTTTTCTTTTTTTTTTAAATACTCATTGAAGCAAAGAGAAATGAGCATTTCATTCACCAAAAACCTAAATTTAAAGCTTAATAAATGTTATGTATTTTCATGATGGTGTTTTAATGACTTTCAGAGCTCACCGATAAGAGGATATGGAGGGTCGTCCTTACAGGAACTCACCCACAACCGGTGGTCTTTTACACAGCCCTGGACAAAAAAAAAAAAGACAAGTTAAAGTCTTGCTTTGCCATATCTTACATGCTTTTGTCTGGCAAGACCCCTTCATAAATGCATGACTGACTGGCTTTAAATGTTCTAACATCACATTAACGTGAAGCCATTATGTATCGGGCTAAGTATCTGGGTTTTTTTACCGATATGCCAAACTGGTGTAGAGCCATGCGAATGAGATCAGTGGTGGTGTCAGTGTTGTTGACTGCAAGCGTCTTGGCCTGTTGGAAAAATTAAATATGGATCATTAATGATAGCAAGGATGGCAACGCTATTAATTATTTAAATAAATGTTCTGGTGCTAAAAGTAAATAATAATAATAACAACAATAAAGAAAACAAGGGGGTAAAGAAGAAAAAGTCATACATATGCACAATTTCCAATATCCTTGGCAAATATCTTCAGAGGAATGGTTTTTGGATCATCCATCTCTTTTCCCTCACTAATCCGTCTGAATGCAGGAAGAAATAAAAGAAGGAGACAAGTGTTGAAACACGACAAAAACAGGAGTTGGTGCAAACATTTTAAATATAAGACAATTAATCATGTAGATCTCACAACTGCATAATCCCATCATTCATCAACATTCTTTCTACGCAAGATGCCACATCTGATTTGCAGTAAGATCTGAGGTATGAGGTTAAAAATATCTCTATCCAATAACTCACCTGGTGATGAGCACCAACCACTTGTCCTTGAGCTCTTCAGAACTGAAGAGGAATAAAGAAAATGAAAAAACATAATCAGATGCTTTGCTCTGTTATGCAACTCCCACTCTGTAAAACCGCAGACTTCACCCTGAGCTAAGAGTGGATTCCTGCTGATAAAAAAACACAATGAGCATGTTTGATTTAAAGCACAAGCGTGTTGCACTGAGGCAGGTGCAATAATACAGCGCGGCATGTATGATTGCATTTATTTAAGCTGCATGTTTGAGCTTGCTGTGCGTGTGTGCTTGTCTACTTCAGTCTTATTGAGGTTCAGCTGAGCTGTTTAACAAATGGGAACTGTCTTTGCGCTTGAGGGTTGCAGGATTTCGTGGCTGCATGTTTGGTTTGTAGTTCCTCTCTGTGATGTTCTACAGCACCTCAGAACATTGTGTATGTACTCTTTTTAGAACTATACTGGACTGGCTCAGAGAGGCGCCGTGAATAAAAAGCCGTGTAGATGCGGTTTATAAAGTTAGAAAAACGACAATAACTGACAATGAAATGATCTTGTTTGATTAAATTACGATAATCTAAGAAAAATACGGCAATATTTCCACTTTCTAGGCATTCTTCTTCTTAAATATGAAACTTATGTTGTAATTTGCATGCAAGGGTGAGTACATACCTGAACGTGGCCACACAGTTGCAGGTGGGCCAGCCCATAACGAAGCTCCTCTCAGGGTTTGTGCTTCCCTCACACACCTCCTCCATGCAGTTAGCTGTCCACATCTCACACATTCGAACTTGGGCCTTGACTTTAAAATGAGTAGGAGACCTGCAATTTGAAAACATTTGGAAATCCTTTATGAACCATTTGACATAGAAGCAAATATTAAGCTATCCAGCTAATTTAAGAGGTTAAACACAAGCAAACTTGCTAAATGCGCATTTATTCACCACAGCATCTCTAATAATAGAGGTACAAGATGCAACTGCACATGTTTGGCACACAAACACACACTCTCTGTATGACAGTGTTATAAAAAGGCAGAAAAACACACATATACATCACTGAACTTCTCTGCTATTGGTGTCTTCCAAATGTACATTCCTCTAACTCACCCTGTGTCCAGCCACAATATAATAAATCCAATTATAGCGTATAATCTTTGTATTGGAAGGGTCAGCTCCACCCACTGGCATATGACTCCCTGAACACACCACAGACATCCTGCCGTGTCTGCACTGAGTGGTTTGTGTGTACAGTAAGTACACAGCGTGTATGTTTGTGTGTGTGTGTGGACTTTAAAAATGGCAGTACACTTTTAAGTTTCTATTTTTGAAAGTGCATGTGCGTTGTAGTTTGTGGGTGGGGAGCCCCATAATGCAGACCCAAAGCAGCTAGGCCGGTGGGGGCTTTGATCTCGGCCAGGCTTTATGTGGATTTAATTGGCTGAGAAATAATTATACGCTAGTGGGGAAATTTGAGAAATGGAGAAGCGATAGAAGCTCTAGAGTAAAAATGGGAGACTCAGAGTACAACTCTACCTCTGAACTAAATCAGAGAAACAACCTGAATCCTCTCAAATTTGTTACTTTTTTTCATTTTCATGTTTTCTTTCCCTGTATCCCTCTGATACGGGGGGGGCAGTCTCACTTGGCCTTGGCGACGAGCAGCATGTCAGTGAAGAGGAAGAGGTGTCTCTCTTGGGTCTGCAGGCCAGTCTTTAACTGCGTTTGGGCGTGACCCAAGAAAAGGCGGCCGGGACACTCAGCCAGGAAGGCCTGGACGAGGGAACACGACTCCGGGCTGACTGGCGTCAGGCAGCTTTCCCTGGAGGACAAAACCAAGACAACACAGACACACAATAAAACATTGATCCCCAATGGATGTGTTTAGAGGTATGCGCTGGAGGAGCAGGTTTTTGGAAACCTTGCATGGGCTGGGCCTAAATTCTCTACAGAGAAATTTCCATGAAGCAAAGCAACGAGGTCCTGAACATTTCAAAGCAGTTTAGTGACCTGTGATGGAAATATGAAGTTGTTGTAAAGTATGAAAATATACACGAAGTATATGTCGGAAGTTGCGGCTGCAACTAAACTTCTATGTCATAATAGAAAGACAGCCCAAGACAACATCTCCTAACCTCAAAAATATGCTTCTTCTAGTAACACTAACCCTTCTTTATCTCTGAGCTACTGGCCACTTTAAGAGAGTAATTCAACCTGAAACTGCATTTTCATGTGATTGAAACAACCCCTTTAACTTGAATTTCAGTAGTGTTGTGTTTAGACATAAATGTCATCTGTTCCTTGCAGCTCAGTTAAATCTACCAGCTAAACTGAATTGACCTTGAACTTTATCTGTGGGTCTTTTTGTTGGCCACAAGATTACAACGTCATTGTACATACTTGCTTGAATTGAAGAGTCATATGTTCCCTTTAATACTGTTACTTTCACTGTAAAGGAAGTTTGAAAAGAGTTTTAAAGAGTGTGACGTAACGCTACTGTAAGCAAGAGTCCTGGGGATAGATGAACTAAACCTGGAAAGGCCCAAAGAAAGCCTTAAACATCCCGAAGGCTAATGCTAAATGAGTTTTCACCACATTATTTCCTGATTCGTTACAGTTGCGACCGCACATGCCATCAGACATTTCAGAGAAACAAACACTTTTAAACCAGCTCCGCTTCTCTTTGGCCACAAATCAGGAGTTATGTTGCATAAGCCAGTTGGAGAAATCTGTTCGATATTATTAGCATGTTTTGGATCAGTACAAAGATGGTTCTGGAAAGTTAAACTTTCAGATAAGGATAAAATGGAAGTGGTGACCCTCCTGCCTACAGATTAGAACAGGTTTTATCTGAAGATGCAGAATGCATGCTTGTTAACTGTGATTTTAACTAAACAGAGTTGGCCTCAATGATGGACAGATGTAAACAAAGGAGGGTTTTTTTGGTGGAAGAGGAAATAATTTGAGTGCTCCATCCTTTCCTGTTTATTTGTCGGAACCAGATAAAACACTTAAATGCCCACTTGCACACATTTTCTATCTCTGCCTCTTTCATGTACACACATTCTGCTATCAAATGCATACCCTCTTTTTTAAATAGCTTCTAGTTTTCATTTCTTCATTACATATATCTACAAGGAACAAACTATTCTGCTGTAGCAAAGCGCTGAGGAGCTGTCCAGGTTTTGCCAAGAAGCCAATTCTTTCATGCTCCATAGTGCTTTCTGATACATTGCGTAAGTGACTGGTTACATAATGAATCGGTGTTTCATTGTTGTTAGTTTGTCTTTGTGTATCATCCAAAAATAAATCCAAAGGAAGCTTAGAGAATTCACTTCAATTAAACAAAGGTTGCCAATTAAGCTGAGGCTCAGAAGAACACACTGTCCTGCAAGAGCAGCGTCTGTGAAACTTTCTTTAACTTACATGAGATACGGTAAGCGGTGATGTGCAAAGCCTTTAAATCCTGGATTTAATCTCACAAAATATATCTGATGGAATGTTACATTTCTATTTTATTTAAATTGGCAGCAAGTTAGTTGCATAATTGGGTAAAAAAAAAAAGCATCGGAGAGAGTCGGAGTCTTTGTTACAGTTACAAAATTCAAAAATAGACATAAAAATGGAAAAGAAACTTTTGATTTTATTATCTAAAGCACATTTAATCATTGAACGTTCTGTGAGAATGAACGCCATTAAAGAAAGAAATTAAAAACTGGGACGACATCTATGTTAGAACACAGGACGTTTATCTGTGGATTCATATATGTACAATAAAACACACTAAATGCAATTTAACTACTAAGCAATGGGGGGGGGGACTTCCCAGCTTATGT
>JBAMHW010000014.1:7172655-7193061 GCA_037177495.1 Rhadinocentrus ornatus | reverse complement strand
CTGGCCTGGGAACGCCTCGGGATCCCTCCGGATGAGCTGGTGAATGTGGCCGGAGAGAAGGAAGTCTGGGTTTCCCTCCTTAGGCAGCTGCCCCCGCGACCCGACTCTGGATAAGCGGCAGATAATGGATGGATGGATGGATGGATGCAACAAAACTCTGCAAGTTATTTTATTAGAACCTTTAACCAACAAATACAAATAAAATGGAAAAACCATGATCTATTCACCTAACTGTGTCTTTAAATTAATTGGATTTGCAACATATAGCCAGCAGCACACTCAGTGGAGTGTGGATATTTACCACTGTTTAACACCATCTTTACATTTAATCTTACTTTTTAACTATTTTCGAACAGAAGATGCTGGGACTTATCTTCACGATGCACTTATTTTGATTATAACCATTTACAATAACAATATTTGTGTCGCAGCAATAAAAGAACTAAAAATATATTTAAAGAGTAACATTTTGTCTTCTATTATTTTGCTAAATGAATTACACTTATAAGTGTAAATATGAATAATTCTAAATACAATCATCATTCAGTAATAACTTGATATTCCCGGATATATAAATGTCTCTACTCTGTTTAATATTTAGAAAATTATATTATAAAATATTTTATAACCATCTTACAGAGGTTTATTGAATTTGCACACTGAGATTTTACCAGATTCTCAGAAAATTTTAATCTGACTATGCTAAATGATTAAAGCACAAAGTTCTTTTTTATCCTGAATTAATGTTTTGGGACCTATTGGTGATTCTGTGATGGAGTTTTGCACAAACTAGTGAGATATGCTCCATCCTTGGTTGAAAAGACTGAAGTATTTGTGGATTTTCCTTTTATACCCAATCCTGACACCCTCAGTGGTTACCAACTAGTTTGTATTTTGTAGAATCTTAATTCAGTAACATGTTGTTACTTACTGTACAACTCAAAGGTTTGCACGCACCTACCCATTAAATGTAATTGGTCAGGTGTCTAAACCTTTGACGGATAAGTGGATCATTTATTGCCCCCCAACCTGTTTCAGTAAAGTAAAAATACATTTGTTTTGGTCAGCTACAACACTTAAGACAATTTCCTTTATACTTGTGTTTGTTAGATAAATGTTTAAACAAATTAACAACTTTCAGTTTAAAACTTTTGGTACATTTTAGCAAAGTTCCCGACGTTTATGGAAACCGTATTTGTATAAAAATAAAAGTATTTTAATGATTATCTTTGCTCCCCAATTCCTAACACAGTAGATGTTACCACAAGGTAAGTGTGTCCACCTCTGAATATCTCCAAGGTATGAATAACATTCTTTAAAGCGAGCTATTCAGGTAAATCAACTGTGAATGTTAGCTGGATCCCTTTTGTTTTGCAGTCAACCACCCATTTCTGCTGCTGAAACAAAGAATGAGCACAGCTTTTGCCTCTTTTTTTACCAGCAAAATGTTGTTTCTGTGTAATAATATTGTTATTATTAATGATATTATTCCTCTAGAATATTTTTAACCACTGCCACAGATTGACTTTAAATTCCCTAAAACTACATCTCATTATTCAATGACTGTCTACTAGAGAGTACCAGGTAAATTTTGTTGACACTTACATTTTCACATGTAAAATGTGTAAGTGGGTTCAAATATTTGACTGGTACTGCATATAACAAAGATAAATAAATGTGCTCATATCATCTGAAATCCTATTCTATGCTGGTTTTATTCTAATGGTTAATCATTCAATTCAATATATATGTAATATGATGACTTCAAGGATTTCTATTTCTATAATACAGAATACGTTATATGACTGTTTGCAAACCTTTTTTTTGGCTTTTAAACACAAAGTTCACAAAGAAATTAGTGAAGCATAAAGGGAATCAGAAAAATATTTAGATCTGAGTTCAAAAAGGTATTTAGGGTAGAGCTTTGTGGTCTGTGTCTCATGACTTTTAGAAAAAGTTTTCACATTACTTTTTTACAACCAAGTTCATAACATGAGCTGGAAAAAAGTAGTAATATCTGCATCAGTTTACACATTTATTTAGCTGCTAGCTGCTGTGGTACGTTCTGGAAGAACTAGCTTTAAGACAGCAGCAGCCTGTTCCTCATGACCAAACAATGACAACCTCAAACAAAGGTCATCTTCCAGTCATCAAACACTGATTACAGACTGCTTTAACAACACAGTGCAAATATATTCTCGATAAACAATTCAATAAATTCGATAACATGAGGAAGTTTTATCCAAATCTGAAAGATAACTGATCTGTTGCTGTGTTACACCACGTCGTTAAGCAGCTGTGCCGCATTTGTACCCACATTTGACCTATTTTAGGGAATACGCATTATAACAGCATTTTGAAATAGTTTCTGGGAAAAAATAAATCATGTACTTCCCTGCATCTATATCTACAAAAACCACTGAAAGGAAGATTACCACAATTTACAACCAATGACTCAATGGAAAAGTGAAACGCGACGACTGGAAGCAAGAATTCCTCTCAAGCAGTTTGACCTTCGTACAGAGGATTAGTTGGTCAGTTTGAGACAGTGTGCAGGAGCACTTTTTTATACTGGTGGATATTTTGTTAAACCTTCAAATGATGAATGTGTTAAAAAAAAAAGAGAAACGTTTTCAGCAAGGAAAACAGAGAAAAAAATATTTTTTTTTAATCGTTACTGGGTTTATGACTTAAAGGGTTACTATAATAAAGTTAAATAAAATTAATAAAATTTGTCATTTTTCATTTTCATTTCAGTTAACCGTTTCCCAGACGATAGAGTATTTGTTGACTAATTAATGTTTAAGACGACAGTAATCAGGCTATGTATGAGAGAAAGTAGATCACTCTAATTATATCATTTATAATATAACTTGTATAATAACTGTTTGCACAAATACATACTTCAAGTCTTTCATTAGCATCTATGCAATCAATCAATTTGCCCTCCTGCCATCAGCAACCCAAAGCAATAATGCCACTAACCAGAGAGACATTTAATATATGCTCATATCCGGCCCAGCAGCTAAGCCCTCTGAGGGGGGTTTAAACTGGTGACCCCATCAGCTCTCCAGCAACACGTCTGACAGCTAGACAAGGTGGACTCATTAGAAAATATTACTTCCTTGGCTGTCACTGAGGTCCCCTGTTGTCGGTTGGGACAACTTAAGTGAATGTCTCAGTTTTAATTAAAACATTACACATTTTCTATGGGTGATAATTTTATGTGTGTTTAATTTTTCATCACCTTTCAATGCTGAAGCAGCAGCCCTGTTTTCTACCTCTACTGATGGAAAAATAGAAGGTATGTTAAATATGCACGACTACCAGACTGCATTCTGTCCTGAAGGTTAGTAATGTGTTTAGGTAATATGCTGGCTCTACAAAAAGAAAAGAAAGAAAAAGACTCTACTCCGCTGAATGCATCTGTTCTGACAGCTGCCTTAGTAACCAGTAAGACAAGTCTCTCCCTGAGCAGAGGCGATGGCAACATGGCCTTTGTGAAAAGGTCAGAGATTTCCTCATTCAGTGGAGAGGCGAGCAGAAACAAAGTTCTGATGTTTTTTCAGTAACATCAGGCTACTTAGATCATTTTACATCCCAAATGTTGCCCATGCTGGTTTGAAAATTAAATTAAAAATACCAACTTTGTCTTCATACTTGGTGATGATAAGCATTTATCCACTGGTCTTACCAACACTGGAGGGAAGGAAACACACGGACCACCACGTTTTAGTGTGCTAACTTCATTACTCAAACTTGTAGCATTGTGCCCACATGCACATCTCCCGGAAGGGACGTCTCCATAACGCTACATGAATTCACTGATTAATGATGAACGAGATGACTGGCGTTCATCCAAATTGAATACATTGATCAAACATTGATACAGTAATCATTTGGCTTAAGAAAGAAAATGTGGAATTATTTACATTGTTTTTTTTCTGACAAGCAAAGTTTCTTATTTTGATTTGATGATATAAATGCTTAAATCCAAAAATGAAGTGTAGAGCTATGCAAGAGTTGAACCGTTGGCTGTCATGAGAAAAATATTTAGCTCGAGACAGGATAAAGATTTATACAATATCCTGCTTTAATGTTTGCAATTAGAAATGAATTCTTTCAGGTTTCTTTTAACATTGTATGAAAATTGAATATCTTAACATACAGAATGAGGCACAGTAATGTCTGATTGAGCTTAGAAATGAAAATGATATTGTAGTTGGGTATTGTGATTAGATATGAGCAGAAGTGATTGTGTTACATCAGCATGTGACATCGTCTCATATTGATCTCTAGCTCCTGAATCAAATTGAATTTAAATCATGTCATGATGTCAGCAATCATCAAATTGTTGTCCACCGAGTTGATATGAAATGATGATAAAAAAAAAAAACATATCTCATTACAACCCTGGTGTTTATGTCTTACATATTCTCTGGAGCGTGATAACATTCGAGGCATTATGTGTATCCACCTCACAACTTATAACCACAGATTGAGGCATTACAGTCATTTGACCAGTGAACAAATGTTAGAGCTAGTTTACTGGTAAGAAAATAATGACAATATCCTAAATGCTTTGAGTAAGTGAAGTGAAAAATGTTTCCCATCAGGAATAAAACCAGGGTCCAGTCTTCCATAAATGCCACTACTGCATGTAATGCTGGTGAAAAGGTTTTGCTAATTTCACTTGTATTGTTTCTGCAAAGTTGGATTTATTAAACCTGGTAGACCCCTTCAGATGTTAAAGAAACAGTCAGTGAGTTCTGCAATGAGCAAGCCTTTAAATTGTCTGTATGTGATGCATGTAGAAACACATTTTCCTTTTCCGCAAAAAAAAAAAAGAAAAAGCAAAAAAAATCCTTGATGAAATAGTACATTAAGTAATTTGTATATTACCCTATGAGCAATGATACATGTGACAATGATGCATAGTGTGCAGAATGGCTGAACAGTATCAGCCTGTGTTAGATTGTTCTATCAATAATGTGTCTGAAAACACAGCAGGGAGCAGTTAGCCCTCTTGCTCTCTGCGTGAGGAGTCAGACTGGGAGCAGGGGAGAGAAAAAGTTAATCAATCAGAACCTTTGAGAGGGGAAGGGGGTGGGATAAGTGTGTTTATGTACACTTCAGGAGCTTTATCCTGTTATCAGTCATGCTGTAGGTGTGCATGTGTGCACCTGGCTGTAAAGCACTGTCACAAAAATCTAACCGGTGGAGATTTATATGTTGCGTTTTTTAGATGTACGTTTATGTGACAGGTAAGTTGTCTCTAGAACAACTATACAAGCATAGCTGCTAAAAGCTTCCTCTGCTACCAGCAAAAATCAATAGTGAAAAGGTCATAGTTCATCCAGCAGTGTGAGCTGAGCATAAATGCTGCTCACATGGGTCTTGAAATTCTCCAATGTGGGTAAAAGTCATAGTTTTCTAATCTCTGGTGAGTAGAAATATTGGCAGAAAAAATGTTATCTGTGCTGTTTGCTCACAAAACATACTGAAACCACATATAAATAATCCGTTGAAACCAGTTGAAGGAGATGTATAACAACTTACGCAGGGCAGGAAGAAGAAAGCTGATTGGATGGTAAAAGGAGGAGCTCAGTGGTAATTTGCCCCACTGTGGTTTCACTAACTCTGTAAAAACAGGCAAGGCACGGTCTGGATTTTATTAAAAGGCAGGGATTTGGGTGTGTGGTTGAGTGTGCATGTCTTAATTGAAGTAGATGGCACATCTTGGCTGCACAGTACCAGAAATAAACCAAGACCTGCTGATTTTTTTGCCACAATTAGCCTGGTTTAATTCAAGGACACATGCACAAACAGCATGCCATGACACACAAACCCAGTAATCACATGCTAACTTACACACTCTGAGTCACAAAAGTGTGTTAGTTACACACATTAACACACAGAGTCTTCTACTCTGCTTTTAGGTAACACCTGTTGATATTTTTAACTGGACTGTGGAGCCGTTGCGGAGGAGTAAACCCTGATTTGTTGGGCTTTTTTGTGTGTTTTTTGTGTTATTTTTTGTAGCACATTCAGTCATGTGCTCTGTCAAAACAAAGTAGGAGAGAAACGTGCAGCTGCAGTTGGGAGCCAAATGTAGATAGGACTTTTGGCCTGACGCCCTGAAACACAACCATCCTGCTGTGTCAACATCTGGGAGAGTGTTTTACTGTATGTATGACAAACACCTGCCTCTTCACTGCTATGCTCTTCTCACTCTGAAGTAATGTTAGTGTTTGAAGCAAACAGAACAGATTTCTTTGACGTAACAGTGGGAGTTTCAGCTTTTCAGATGATCACATGTATTGCACAAAAAAGGAAAGAAAAAACTCCATATCATCAACTTCTTCTGCATATATATAAAAACATTCATGACCAAATGAAGCTTTTAATGAGTGTTAAAACCCTTGTGCAGTTTCAGTATCAATGCAATGCAGAGTCATAATGTTGGAACCAGAATGAGGCTTTAGATTATCTTAGATCAGATCTAAAGATGATCTTCACATTTCCTTTTAACTGTATTCATATATATGCACAGTAAATCTTAGCTGTGTGATGGCTGAACTGTATTTTGCTGCATCATAGTCATACTGTCGACAGCAATGCACTCTACAATAGTAAAAATATGATTAGTCTCTTAAACAAAATACCATTATTTAAAGAAATTTACTTTAAACAGGTAAGCATCCTAAGCAGATAAGAATAGAATAGTTTAATAGAACAGTAGCATTTTTTAAGAATTAATGGCATACATGTAAACACAAAAATGAACTATATATTAATATATGATGCTTAGCCAAGAAATTATGATAACATATATTAAGGAAGTTCTCAAAAGAGTTCCAACCAGGTAGGACATCAACAAATACCATCTGAGGATGTCCTTTAACTTTTGGATGTTAAAGTTAGATCCTTTAGGCCCAGGTTGCAATGTGGGGTTTTTGTAGACTGGGATAGATTTCCCCAGATGCCATCAGGTCCTATCAGGGTTTCAACACTGATGCATAATTCTCAGGTGGGTGAATCATGTTTAAGGCTAAATAATTAGGAATTCTTCAGTAAAAATAATTTGAAATGTTCTAATCACAGTCCCATCCAAATGAAAGCGTTCTCGTAGCTTAGATGTTTATAAATACATAGGTGACGGTGCACCCAACTGGAGGCTGCCATGTTGCATCATCATCTTTGAATACAGCAGCCAAAAGGGGACAAACTTGTTAGCCTTGTGCATTTTACCCCGCTGTTTCGGGGGGAGGAGCCGGGGGTGGTGTAAACAAGCCAAGACGGCCGTGGATCATTTAGCTGCCAGCTTACATTGAAATGAAGGAACATCCACACTCTTTGCCCCGCAAGACGGAGAAAAAAAAACAGCCAAGAAAAGAAAAAGAGCTAATAACCGGGAGAAAATAAGAGTGTACATGGGTGGAGCATTTACCAGATGGAGGCAGCTGATGAGGAGAGGGACTTCAAAGCTAACGCGGAGGTTGCAGCTTTATGCTGGATAGGTGAGTTAATGCAATCTGACAGTGAAGTTTATATTGGCGTTATGTTAGAAACAGGGCAGGGTGGTCCGGCAACTACTTTATCCTTCCGTTTAAGTTTACTGTTACTTGCTATATAAAATAGCAGAAAAGGCTAATTTGTTAGTTAGCCTACAGTAGAAAAGCTACATTGCAACAGTTTTCAGTTACTTTTCACAGAGTCATACCAGCAGGCAACCGTGCGCTTCTTTCAGATGTATTTGCTGAGAGCTTTCCCTCCTGTTTCATCATATATTTTAGCTGATTTGTCAATTGTGGTGGGGGTAGTTGTCCTCCTTCTAGTCAGACAAAGTAGATCAAAGTAATACCAGTTTCTTTCACGATTTCTTTTCATACGAGAGCATTAGCTGTTAGCAGTAGCTTGGTTCCAAATACATTGAGGGCATGCTTGTAACTTATCGACATAAAAAAATTATGTATTGTTCTGCACCTCATCACCTGACGGGACACTCAAACTTCTGAGAGATGTTGACATTTTCACATTTATGATTCTTCACGGCTTCCGTAGTTGTAATAACGCTCTTAAACGGGGAGGTTCCAGTAGAGCACTACTCGGTTGCTTGCAGTATATTAGCGCTAGATGGGAGTAATTCTTACACACTGGGGCTTTAAATTAACATCAGTGTGAAGGTCAAGAGGAAGTTTGTTTAAAGCTTTAACTTTCACTGTAACAAGATTAGCATTGTAGCTCACTTTACTTTCCAGTGGTTTTAATGTAATGGAGTGTGAGTGGATATCCCTCTATACATGCCTAAATGTGGGAAGAAAAAGCAACAAATGCAGTAATGTGTTTGATATTTTCATACAGCATATACTGTAATCTATCATGTCATGAGGAACAACACGAAGATAATGTACGTATAATTTCACATTGTATAGTTCTTTCTGGTTAATCTGAGAAAATTGTTCCTTTGTGGAATACAAATTCGATACAAAAACGCAGAAGGATAAAAGAAATGCCAGAAAGCTAGGTTAAATGAGACTGGATGGTATAATTTTAGGGGCCATGCAGCCCCCTTTAGTAAACAAGTTAGATCTCAAAAGTTAGCAGGCTTTGACTCATCTCCTCCCGTTCCGTACACTCTACTTAAGAGGAACTCCCAAACTGGTGCACACTGCTTTGGGTACTCGATGTCAAATATATAAAATACCTTAAAACGGACATCGACTGCTTAAAGAAGTGTCTTTTGCTCCAAAGCCTCCCCAGCGACAAAGGCCTGAGACGAGGGCCATATGTGCCTTAGCACTTCGTTCGCCACGTGAAAGATGATTGGTTAGATTCGTGAGCTTTGTGGTGGTTGAGGGGAGAAGTTGACGTGATGATGTCTGATGCGTTGACGTTCAAGCATAAACAACTCAGGTGCTGGGTTAACTGATGTTTGCTGGGTTGATAGATTTTAACCATAGACTGTATATAACTAAACTGTGTTTAACCTATTGTGTGGGTTCACAAAAATAACCCAGATAATAACCCAAAATTGGTTACACATTTCATAACCCAGCAGTTAGGTTGATTAAATTACCCAGCATTTTTTTATGGTGTTCACTTTATGACACATTCAGTGTTCATTAAAACATGTTCATACAAGTGTGAAGCTGATCATATAGACTCTGCATGCAGTGGAAGGCTTTGATAAGATTCTTAAAGATAATTCAACCTGTTTTAGTTCTATTTATTGTAGCTGGAGCAGTTTGTAGTTATTTTACTTGTCAGTTTGTAAAGAAAGTATTTGGGACATGATTAATGCTATTTAGTCTTCCCATTCATGACATCAGTCACCGCTTACGCAGCCGGCTGGTCTTCTCTTTTGTTCAGTTGTAATGATGAATGAGAGGTAAAATGCATCACTTCCTTTACTGCATCAGCAGTAATCATTTCCTAGGAACGACCTTCGTTCATAACCAAAAACAAAAAACAGATTCAGTCATTATTGTGTTATTTCACCCACTCATAAAGAGAAAGAATTTGGCAGTCACTTTTACAAGAAGCAGAGTGGCCTTAAGTGCCTTTTGTGCTCCTGGTAAGTACACAATTGGCTTGTGTTGATAAGCTTTTTTTTTGGCGTATTTAAAAAACAATATGACCCTCCTGGCCTGTTTGTCCTTGGTGAGCCACTAATGCAGCATTGATACAGTAAAGCCGCTTCTCACAATAACTCAGGTAATTATTGTTGTTTCGTAAGCGATCCGATCTAGTTGTTTGGCCACAGCAACTACACATAAAGTCGCCCCTGCACACTAGGTACAAGAACTAAATGTTCATATCATTTATTGAGTTGCTAGTCTTGGATGTTTTTTGGAAATGAGTTCTTTTACTTCTGGAGCACAGTCAACCTTCCTGCATCACCATCATCATCATGAATGTTAAATTAAAGAAATGCCTCCCCGTTGTGCTGTATTTTTCAATAAAACTGACCATCTTTGCTGCCAGGAAGTAACAATAAATGTCCTCCCAACAGCAAAGTCTGAGGCAGTTTATGATCATCAAAACAAGCAAACAAACTAATTAGCGGATAAAACTGAAACTGGTGTGTCATGTAGATGAGGTGTGTGTTTTATGAGGACTTAAGGAATGAAGAAGAAAAAAAAACATAATACAAAGAAGACTAATAGACACTTCAACTGATTTCCTGGCAGTTCGCCATCAAGGGGCACACACACACACACACACACACACACACACACACACTAAGAGGTAAATGTAAGCATTCACAGAAGTCATTAAAGTCTTTGTTGCCATAAAAGAACTCTAGCTACCTTGGACGAAAAATAGTGCCGTCGAATAACAAGTCCTGGGCTAAAATTAGCTCTAAGCAGCTCATCATCTCTGTGTTTTCAATCTTCTCTCTGTAACCTTTAAACTACCTCTGCCATGTTGTTTCTCATCAAGCAGCTCTCCTTCCTTTACCAACAGGTAGAAATCTGACACTTGCCTCAGTGCTGTGCAGGGCAATCTTAAAAGCCTGCCACAAAAAAGAAAAAAAAGCTTCGTATTATTTCTAACTTGTTATATATACAGAATGTTGTTTATACCATTTGGTTATATAATGCAAATGTTTGGATTCTCCAGGAACTATATGCATAGATGAATTAATTACAAACAAGCTAACCTGTGGTTAAAATGTGATTTATTAATGATATATGAAAGTAATATACACAGTTGTTTTTCCCCCTTTTCCTTCTGTGTTATATAAGGCTTTGGATGCATATGTAACAGATTTGCAGAGCTTCAGACCCCAAGTTTATGACAAGTTTATGGGAATCGTGTTTTCGCCCTTAGAAACATCTAATCTTGTGCCTAAAATGACTCATTTGTAGTCCTCGCCACACCATTCTACACCATTTGCATAATAAACACCACAAATAAAGAAAGTCATTCTCCAGGTTAGGGTTAGATCAAAATCGTGGTTTGGCTTAAATGCAGTCCTTTTAAGTGCAGTAATGATGGTTTGAAAGTGAAACCAAGTGTTTTTAGTTCAGAAACATAGGGTATGTGTAAATGTGACTGGTAAGATGGGACAGTGCCAGCATTATATTATGGCACTCTAAGCTTGGAGGTGAAAATAGTTGATTTACACAACTTGATGTGTTTGATGATACATGGTAAATATCTGTTTTATCATTTCCTTTTGTTCTTTCTGCAGCAGAACTGCAACACGTTTTTTTGAGGAAGCTATCAGTGCCGTCTGATGCCTTTCAATCAGTAGAACAATTAACCATGAGATTTATCTGTAGCAACAGGCTCTTACCAACAACCACAACTCATATCCAGCCACTGATCTCTGTGCCTCTGCAGCCTTGGGCCTCATTGGGACACAGCACTTTTATGCATGCGGAGGAGATAAAACTTATCTGTCTTACAGAAAGCGTCTAGTGGACATGATTGGTGCAGTAATGATAAGTGACACAAAACATCTGATTTTATCAAACTATTGTAACATAATGTGGCTACTTTGCAACAGGAAGCAGCCCAACAAAACATGCAAAACTCATCTTCACACTGCTGAAGTATTGATATGCAAAAGATTTTATTGTTTATAACCTGAATGACTACAAATTCTTACCTCAAATAAATAGAGAAAACAAGCTAATTCGAGAAGCAATCTAACAAAAATTATGGTGATATAGATTCTTCTTCATATTTTAAAAGAAATTACATTCATATACTAATAAATATTTCCTCTGTCAAGTGCTAGTGCTTCTAGTTTACTTTTGAAAAGGACGTCTCAAAGCATCCAGTCGGTTTTATTTCCAGGTAATCATAAAAAAAGAATGTTTCTGATTTAACGTGTGCATTGTGATATTATAATATCTCATCGCAAATATTTTGGAGATCTTAAAAAGTTTTAAAATCTTGCAACCTATGACTGACCTAAATCCTGTTCTGCTATAAAAAAATAAATAAAATAATAATCCGATGCACCCCACTGCACGTTCCTCTTAGCAATAAAATGTATCTTAATTCATTTTCCCCTTTCAGTTTTTCCTCTGTATTTCAGAGATTTCCAATCCTAGATAATGTCAAGGTTTAGTGATGAATCACTCTCTCCATTGTGTCAGAGTTTTTTTTCCTTCTTATTTGGGTCTGTTTTTGTCTGCTGTCACCCTATCTTCTTTCTGGCTCTTTTACCCCGTATATCATTTTCATCTCATGACTTAGGTAATGTTATATGTTCTCATATTGTGTGCATATCCTGCTCATGTGTGTGAACTGATAAAAATAGATCCACACAAGTTTTTACATTGGATTACCATCAAAAACTTATAACAATAAGCCAAACTAATGACCAAAATACTTCATGGATAGCTTAGGAATGCCCACTGCTTAGGAGCACACACACACACACAAACTCATGTGCACAAATCTACTCACACACTACAACAACAAAGCCTAAAGCCCACTCTAGTCTTCTGTCCCCTCAAATGTTCTGGATATCATCTGGAGAAGCGCATCTGCTGCAGAGTTCCCAGGAGAGCAGAAGATTGAGTGCTGATAGTACAACAGTTGTGTTTGGTGGCATTGCCATAGAAACGCAAGGCAAAACCCTTTTCACATTCCTTTGTCACATTTCCTTCAAAGCATCTACGGCATTTTTACTGCAAGGCAAATGGTCATATGAGACACTGCAAACTCAAAGTGAAGAAAGAAAAATACTTCTCAATTTTCCACCCAGTCTGTCCAGAAGCATGTTTTGTTCTTTGTTGCATTATCAGCAGAACAAAATCTGATGTTAAATTTGCAACTATTTTGCAACATGAAGGCACCAAAATGGATAAGGAAATGGTAAAAGTGATTGTTACAGTGAACTAGCTGTTGTGCAGTGTGCATATTCCTGAAACAGTAAGAACTGCTTGCAACTGCATCAAATAAAAATCTCTAAACCACAGCGGCTTAAACTCACAGTGAAAGATGTTTATCATATAAATGTATGTCATGTTTCTATCTGAAAAGGCACAGTTACCCTCTAGTGAAGATAAATTATGCTTTAATGCTTGCTGTGTCACTGATATTACTAACCACTAATGAGCTAATAAATTATTTTTGTTTGCCTGCACCCCATGGTTCTCCGTAGAAGGCTTTTAAATTAAGACTTATTATATTATAATACTTTTTAATATTCTGTACATCATAAATTTCTGTTTTGTTTATTTAAATACCCAACTTAAATAAAGTACGGTTGAAATTTACAAATATTAGCAAAGCAACTCCAAACTATGTGATCTTGTAATAAGACATCAGTTTAGGGTGAGTAAAGGTTCATGCTTCAAAACACTGTTCTCTGTATTTTTCAAGACATTGCTGTAGAGGGAGCTACATTTTCCACTGTAGTTGTAAAAGTTTTCAGAAGAGCGGCCAAAACCTGTCAAAAACCATCTCATCGAAAACCCTATCTGCTTTTCTCCTCTCTTCTGGCCTCTTCTTTTCAGCTTTCATCCTTTTTTTTCAAACTACCCAACACCTTTCTGTGTTTCCACAGCAATCTTCATTTCTTCGTCAACCTTTCTCCTCCTTATTCTCTCCAACCTGGGAATGCAGAATCAATGGGGCATAATCCCTCCTCTTACAGCCAACATAATACCTCTTGCCGCCACCCCGATGTCTCACACTTCACAACCTGCCGTGTCACAAAGTCTGTCTGAAGCCGAGTAGAGGTAATGTAACCCGACATTGAATCCTTTGCTCTTGTCGTCTTTGGGGAAGCAAAGCTCTGATGATGACGTGTGAAATGGCCACAATGAGGCCACCAATAGCACGGGGAAGCCAAAAGAAACATAAAAAAAAACTTGTTGATCGTAAAGCAGACAAAATCTGGACTCTGACTTGGATTTTACAGTACACAATGTAAAACTGACAGCTTTCACTTTGATCCAAATAGTGAAATTCCCACCAAAGAAATAGGATAAACAACTGAGCTGCAAGTGCTAAAGCGAAAGTTAAGTTTCAAGTCAAAGTCAAAGTCAAAATAGACAAGTCAAAGTCTATTTTAAAGGAAATCGAAGGGTAAGTCTAAGGCTGAACATATTGAAAACAATGCATTAAGTCCCTCGTTAATGTCAAGTCTTAAGTTATGGGTAAAACACGTTTAAAGAATATTACATCTAACATTTCAGTCTCAAGTTAGATATTTTATAGCAGATTATTGTCAAGTCTTAAAGAGCAAAATTAATGTCAGAACCAATGCTTGTCTGCTTGTCATATTTATTATCATTTGCTCTTTTTTCAGGTCAAATTCTGACACTTGAATGTTTTTAATCTCCAGTTTCATGTCTTTGGGGAGTGAAGTTCTCAGTAAGTCAAGCCTTAGAGGTCTCAAGTTCAGGTCAAGCTTTAAGTGTTCATTTTTGTCTCTTTTATTCCATGTCTCAGGTCTGAACTCAGACCAAAAGCTGTTCATAGTTTTCCATCTCACATTCACGTGTCAGGAAGGATGCATTCCTACATCAATAAATCCAGCTGTCAACACAAGTGGTGCAAAGACTCACCTTTTCCTTGTTTCTTACACTAAAAATGGACCAAGCATGTGTTTATAATTCAAACCTACTGCAGCACTGATGCTAAAAACACAGGATCAAATGCATTCCCAGCCTTCTTCATACCAGCCACAGCACCGAGGTTTTTCCTCCATTAGATCTGATCTCTCACTTTGAAACATTGTGAGCTGATCTTTTAGTTTCTCAATTTGTTCAGTCTTTAGAGGACTTGGGTGGGATTCTCCTTCAAATAGAAACACACTAAAGAGATAAAGTACTCATTCCCTAGAGGAATCTTTTTATGCCCACACATCTGTGCTTCTATTTTTGTAAGAACCTGAACCGTCATTGACATAATTCATTCTCAAGGCATTTACCTTTAACAATCCACCCTAGATTTTACCCTAAAGCTAAGCTCACATTAAAACAAAATTTTAAGACATTCTTTTAAGTCATCTTAAGTCATGCATTTAATCAGTCACGTGAGAATAATTGCATACTTTCATATAGCATGACTGCTAACCCCTCTGAACCCTCTCACTCACACTCATAAGGCTGAATGTATACACAGACACATTCCTAAATGCATATACAGTGCATCAATATGGCTGGATTTGTTATGACTTAGACCACAGTAATGATATACTTGAAAGAGTCAGGAGATAACTTTAATGATACACTCAACTTCAGACTCCTAACTGCCTGTGTGTGTTTGTGTGTACTCATGTTGATGATAGTTAATACAGGATCAGACACAAACAGACCCCCATAACCCCGTTGACCTCTGAATCACGTAACTGTTGTCATGCTCTTGTCCTCTAGGTGCAGAAATGTGACCATGCTTCAAAGCACATATTTTAAAATCTATCTAAATGTCTTTTTAGGAGGTTGTGTGTTTGAATCTTTGGTGACAGAGAAAAAAAATGTTATCAAGTGATGCTGCATAAAAATCACAATATTTGAGATCATGGTTGCTTAATAAGGCAAAAATCCGTGGCCAGTGTTCTGGTCATCTCTCAGCTCAGCTCCCAGAAATCCTCCTTGCTTTTCTAAACTGAAAGTGCTTTGATAGCTGGAGGTAAAACACTGACTCCTTCAAATTTCTTCACAGAACTGAAAAACTGAAAGAGAAAGAAGACCTTTAATCTTTGATATTGGTATTATAGAATTAAAGCATGTTCTTAAGCTTTCACATTTCATTTCAACCCCTTGGCTAATTGTTATTAGCTGCTATTACCTATTACCTATGATCTATATCATGTTTTTTGTTTTGTAAAGTCTTTTAATTCTTCGTGTTGTACACTAAGTCTGTGGTTCAATTTTTCAAAATTGCTATGTCCCATTGTTGCACATACTTGTGATGATGGTCTGCAAACATAGATTTCAAGCAAAATTATTAAAAGATGCAACTCATAAAGTTTAGGGAAGGCAATGCTAGACAACTTCTGGTTTTTAAAACTCAGTGCTTCTAACTGGTTTTGATGGTACACTGAGATTTATTTCATATACATTCCTGGAGCAATCGTTGCCTATTAGATAGTTATCAAAATTTTAACTGGAAGAAGGATCAACTATAGTAATTACTCACTACAGAGTGATGGAAATACTGTGGATCTACAATACAGTGTCATAACAGTTATTTAAAATGTTCTTCAAAACTAATTAAAAGTCCAATGTGCAAGTTAAATTCCATTAAGTCTATTGCTAAAACAAATGTGTTTTTATTGCCATAGCAGCCCTATATAGGCAGGTTTCTGGACAAAGAGCAGGCGGTCTCACAAGACAAAAGAGCAGCATTCCTCTCACTCTGTCCAGTCTCACGTGATTCCACCTGACTTCACTCACATTTCGGCATCCTATCAGCCCAAATTTTTATAATGTGTGTGTTGATAGCACAATGACTGAAATACACTATTTCCATACGAAAAATGGAGGGGAGAGGAGAAATAACTTTCCCTGTTTTAGAAATGTAGGCTACAGAAGCTCCTCTTTGGACCAAACCACATGCATCGTTGAAACTGCAGTTTGAGTCACAATATTTCACACCCTTTAAAAGTTGCACTTAAATTGAGGTAAACAACGTCTTTATGCTCCAGTTTAATGGCATACAGCGTAGGTCAGGCAGATATTGTTCGTCATGCAGCTGACGAGTTGGTTCAAAAAGGTTGAGTAAATCTGGTCAGATGACTTTATGCAGTCAGGTGACTGTGTGGTTGTATAGTTCAATTTACATTGCTATAAAGACTTTAAATGACAACTATCTGCTTTGACAAGTGTGGGATATATTGAAGGTAAGCTGCAGCTATAAGAAAAAATTAAATCCAATAACTAAACAGAAACATTTTGGTAGTGACTGCTTCTTTGTAAAAGGATCCAGGCTGATCAAAAACAGGCTTTGGTTTCTCTTGGCAAGGATATTCCTAAAACTAAATCAGGTATCGCTGCATGCCGATAGTTAAGTTCTAAGTCATAACAATAATCAGCAACAACAAATAACAGCCAACTAAAGTATTTCTAACAGTGAAAAACTATAACAAGTACTCCTGGTCTCCTTTTCTGTTAGTGAATATTTAGTTTACTGCCAATAGCTTTATATAAACAGATTATTTACAGTTTGAAGGTCCCGAGGATACAGACAAAGAGAATAATTTCCTTACACCAAAGGCAATTGCTCTAACTTTGGGATTCCAGTTTAGTTATTAGCTCAAATGACTTGTTTCTAACACTAAAAAGGTTGATGGTTTAAACTGCAAGTAGCATTAAAACATGTTAGAAAAATCACATCTTTACCAAAAGCAAAAGCCTGTATTTTGACTTGGAGGTAAATTTAACAGGAGCAGAACTGAGAACCCCGTCGAAAAGATGTCTGGCTCAGGCCAAATCTCAGCAGAAGTTTAAGCATCTGGCAACACAGCCCAGCTCAGCTCTTTCCAATCACGTACAGATCTCGTTTGGTCTGCTGGCTTTAACTGAAGCACATAGAAGTGGTTGTAATAACGACTGAACTTATCCGTCTAAATGCTGCCTACATTTGTTGCACTTTATTGAATTGCAGAGATTCATATCAGCAGAAAACACACAACGTGAGTCCAAGATTACGAAACAAAGTGCTTTCACATGTGGTTAACAGTAAATGGCATAAATGCCTTTTTTTTTATTCCTGCCTTGAAAAATAAAGATTTTGCTTCTGTTTTGAAGAAAGCTACATCGCATATAAATTATTTTTTGGTTGGTTAGTTTATGTATGTCAAGTTAATGAGATGTTTTTATATGATACAATCTCCTTTAAATGTCTTAATATTTCTGTTAGACACATATCATTTGTACCAAAATCGTGTCGGCACAAGTATTCAAAAACACCTTAGCTGTTTCTGAAACATAACAAGTGAATGCAATGAATGGGAAATCACATTGCAGTATATTTCTATGATATTTGAGGAATAATCCCTAAAAAAAAAATGCATTATGCAGTCTGCTTTTTGCAGCCCTCAGCTCTAAAATGAATTTTGAAATGTTGAACATGATGGATATGCTGATATTTGGGTACGTTGCTTCAATCTCGCTCAAGCTTATCAAATCTTAGAGAGCAAAAGAAAACTTACTTTGATGCTGTGGAACTCCACACAGCTCCCGGCTCTACTCCTGGCAGCGTCCACTTGCTCATCCTCTATCCCAACTAACATCTCCAGATCAGAAAACCTTCGTCCTCTTGTTGGCTTCGTGGATCACTCTGCACTGACAGCCTGAACTAGCTCCCTCCTTCTTTAATTTTAGTATTTTCTTTCCTGTTTATCTCCTCTTTCGTTCAGGTCTCTGGTTCAGAAACCCTGTCTTCTACATCTGCAGCGACATATCTTCATGAAGGATACTTATAGGCACAAACTATCCATTAATAAACAAGAATGGGACGATTTTCTTAAGCTGAATCTCAATTTAGGTTTTAATCAGCCTCTCTCTTCCTATCTGACTGGCAGGGTGTTTGGTCTTGTCCAGTTGGTCATCCCCACCCCATTTCCCATTCATTCCATGCCCAGACAAGCCCGTCTGGTTCCATTGGCTAGTCAGGTGGAAGGGGGCAAACAGGGGGATGGGCTGGGGGAGAAAAAAGGAGGAGGAGGTAGTGGAGAAATAGATGAAGGGGGGACCATAAGACAGGCACATTGAGTGCTCCAAACTGTCACACGGGGAGGGAACACAAGGAAGTACATGATCAAGGGGATAATCTGTAAAATCTGTGTGTGTGATGGGAATGATTTCTGTTTTTCTTGAAAATGGGTGTATTTCCACTACTACTTCTGCCCTGCTGGGGTCAATCAGAGGAGGGGGAGAAGTAACGGTATCAGCAGCGCAATATAAGCCTCTGTGTGCGTCCTGAGATTTGCTTTAGCAGCGGTCTTAGACAAGGAAATCCTCACAGCTGAGAAGATGCTGAACGGCAAAGAAAGAAAAAAACAAAACATGGCAGATGGAATAACAGAAAACAACCAGTTAGCTTGACAAAAAAAAGTCACTCTTTGTGTAGCTTTGTGTATATTAGTGTCATCCAGAGCTCCTTCTGCACACAGAAACTGTACTACAGTGGTGATGTACACCTCCAGTACTACCCCTGTAGCCTTTACCATTCAAATCCACCACGCTAAAGTGAGAATAGGCTCCGTTGTGCAGAGCTATTTAGGCCTATGTGGAGGGTCGCTCACACTAACACACACACATACACATGCACACATGACTGAACAGGGAGAGGGAGTTTGTATGTGTATAAACATCTATTGCATTCCCTCATCTCTAAAGGTTGGCTTAGGGTTATGTATTTAGTTGTCTGTGGTTATGGCTACAGTAAAGACCTCACGGAAAGATTATCTCACTGAAGATCCAAAATCATAGTATAAACTTGTGGGTGTGTGCTTGTGTAACAGAGTTTATGTAGAGTTTATCTTGTCATCTTTTGTATAAATGTGTTTTGCTTCTTTGAAGATTTTTTTTTTTTTAGCTCAGGGACACCCAGAAAGTAAAGACATGCCACTGGCCAGTAACAAGCATACATGTTAAAGGAACTTGGATCAGCCAGCCTTAAGTTTAGCTGAGCTAGTTACTGTTGCATTAATTTTGCTTTGGGACATTATTGTGTATTGAGGAGTTTGCATGTGTGCTCTGTGGTGGATGTGCTCCACAGCTGAATTTAGTCAATGATTTTGTCTCATCCTCATTGCCTTAAAAATCTGTTTGAGGCTAAAGACATAGATTTTTTGAGTTATCTAAGATTTAAATCTAATTCCGATCTATTATAACCTACTGCTATTTTACCACAGATTTGGTAAATGTGGTTGGTTTTACTCTGGAAGAAAAAATTAGTCCGAGCACATCCATGACTTAATCCACCATTATAAGAAGGGCACAGGGGCCTATTTTTGGACACATGGTCGATGCGAGTTGTAATCATTTTCTACTGTGTATAACCAACAAGATTTCCCCCCTCTTTTTGTACATCCAGTGCAGCCCTGAAATTTCCACAGGAGTTTTCAAGGAGAGACATGTGACGCATTAAACTTTACACAGTTTACACAGCAATACTCACTGTGTTAAGTCCTTAAAATGAGAAAATTTGGTAATGTGTGAAAAGAACATGTAATTATCCAAAGAATTCATGACAAGGAAGTTTTTGTGCAAACAGTCTGCTGCTTAAAACTTATTTACTGCTTCCCTGTTTTTACTCAGTATTGGTGATGTATCTATAGATGTAGTTTTTATATCAACCTCAAAACATCTTTAAAAGTCAGCAGCTTCATTCACCATCTTTGATATTCTACAAATAAAAAAAATAAATAAATAAATAAATAAATAAATAAATAAATAAATAAATAAATAAATAAATAAATAA
>JBAMHW010000014.1:7157674-7171030 GCA_037177495.1 Rhadinocentrus ornatus | reverse complement strand
TGAATTCTTGCTTGTGTTGTTCTTATTCTCAGATGTAAGTCGCTTTGGATAAAAGCCTCTGCCAAATGACTGTAGAAAAGAATAGAATAGAAGGGAAAACATAACAAAAGTAAAACTTAAACTAGATGACACTATCAGCCTTTAGTTACAGTTTTGCCTCTTGTTAAACTTTTACATTCCTTTATTGACTTTAGAAGTCCTGGAACTGTGTTCTTAATGTGCTGATTACCTCAACCAGAAATAGAGGGGGCTTCTAATTTCATGTGGGTGCAAAATTATGTTTAATCCAAGTGGTGATCTAATTGAATTGGCAGTAAAGTCAAAAGAATATTACCAGTCCTAAATAGCAAAGGTACATTTTTGTTTATCTTGATTCAGACTCTGAGTCTTCTAAGGACTTCTTACATGATATCTTCTGACTTTTCTTCTATTGTCATTGTAGGGTGTAAACGTATTGGTTTCCTTTCATGAAAGGAGGGTGAGTCACTTTATTTCCCCAACAGCAACTTTTTCTCAGGTGTGTAAAAACCCCCACATCATTCATGAAAAACATCTTCCTAATTATGAACTGGAACATCAAAGTAGTGATGTAACTACATAAATTAAGCTCTTGGATTATAAAAAGGAACTTATTTTTTAAATGCTCCCTTTCCAGACTGTTTCATTTGATGAATTTTTGAAGGCAGTCCTGAGGCTGTAGTAGGGCATTTCACTGTGTGATTATTATGGAAACATTATAAATATCTAAATGAAATATCTTATGCCATTCCATTAATACTGGATTGACCGCATGCCCCCAATCATTCCTCCAGTATCATCCTACTACATCAGAAGAATTTTGATTTGCAGGAATCAGGCATTAAGAAAAGATACGACATTTTGACAGCATGTGATCTCTCGCTTGAACTCATACCCCAGTTAAATACCTTCTCTGAACTCTTTTCCTATGAGTTTCATTTCACCGTGTTCTCTAACATAAATGTGTATTCATATGTAGGGGTTATACTCTTACTGTCAATAAAACAAGGACTGTTTATAGTCAAATGTACTCTCACACACATTTTCTATTGCCCTGGAAGTGTCAAAAGAGCAAAAAAACTAACTAAAAATCTGAAGATTTAAAGAAGCCAAATGTATAAATAATAGGCTGATGATTAATAAAAAAACACACACTTTTTTATGTTATCTAGTGATGAAAACATAAATGCATATACCTGCTTCATCCAGTCGGATCACCTCACTGCCATGCCCTTTGACTTCTTATATAAGCCAAGCATCATGGAGACTGGCAGGTCTTTGGTCAGGGTCTGGAACTGACTAATTGGATCATGACTCACTCAAGCTTTAATAATACCAGACAGACAGCTGACAAAGGCAAGCAGACAAAGAGGCAGAAGGAGATAAGATGTTTAATTAGCGCTTGTTTGTTCAGACTGTAGTGATGAAGGAACGTTTGAGATAAGAACTAAGAATAAGCACCAACAGATATAAAGAGTGAATATTTTTATATATATCTGTGCTATTTTAACACGCTGCAGTCAGTAGCCGTGTATAAAATCATTAATGTTAAACAATGTGAAATGAGTTTTACAATTTGGCTTGATTCGATTTCTTTTGATCGGGGGGGTGCATAAAAAATACATAATCTCATAGGATATGCTGTCATTCACTTTTGGAAAATTATATAAATACAATAGTTTTATTTAATGTACTTTAGGAAAGCAAAAGCTCTGTTTAAAAAATAAATAAATAAAAAACAATATGGCATTTACTTGAACCACTAAACAGTTTTGGAAGTTTGTTTTAAATGGCAAAAAAACAGACAAAAAAAAAACCTGTACTGTGCAGCAGTTATCTTTTACCTTTGCTTCTTTTTCATTAAAGTGACTCAAATTGAGATCATTGTCTACCTGCCTTTAAAACAACAAAAACAACAAGTAAACCCTGTAGAAACATCACAGCCACATGGCCTTCTATGTGCAAATGCTGATAATTCCAGAAGAAATTTCCACAGAAAAAGAATGTAGAATTCATAATTCTTCCCTCCTGTTATCACCTTTTCCTTTTATATCTAGACAAATCACTGGCTGGGCTCTTCCACTCATCAAATAAACTGTCCTGCTTTACTGAGGTAAGATTTACCAAGTGATGACTTTTTATCAGTTCAAAGAGCATGCACAGAAGACAGCTCTGACAGACAGCCAATGTCCTCACCGCTTAAAGAAAGCTCCAGTCTCTGCTAAGGACTTAAATGAGTTATTGGACATCTGGCAGCAAGCATCGAGACTCTGAATCCTCCTCTTGGAATAAGAGGAGGAATGTCCTGGAATGTCCTGTCCTCTCCTCACACCCTCTCCATTGCCTCACTCTGCCTCTTCACATCTTTACACCTTCTTCATCTGTTCTCCCTTTCTGCTTTATGTGAAGCCAGGGTCACATTTGTACTTTTTCATCCTGCCTCCCCTACAAACATTCGAGTTTAACCATCTCAGATGTTTTATGTTTTCATTTCTCTAATAACTGTGAACTCCAAATCTCCCCCTTTTAATAGTTATAGTCTCCACAGGGAGGAGAGGAGAAGTTTGTCCACTGACAAGATTAAAATGGACAACTTTTGTAAATAAATTAAAAGTTTATGCAGTAAAACAATGAGCTTAAACTTTGAACTGGCCTTTTCAAAGCTTGAATTGGCAAAAACACAACCATATGTGTTGTAGATATGCAGACATTCGATAGATAAGTAGGTTATGAAGAATAAATGATCAACTATAATATTTCTCTGACAAAGAGCTGGTCATGCACTGCAAAGCATCACATTGTTCTCTTCTTGTTCTTATTGAATTAATAACCTTACATTAGATTTGGATCAAACCAAAAATGACTTTTAAAAATGAGTGGTTTTTGTTTCAAAAGTAATATTTATTGTGTCGATTGTTGTCTGACAGAAGATTTAGAGGATGGAGGGCAAATTTGTTGTTGTCACTCTGAAGGAGACAGCTGTGGCGAATGTCTGATGTTTACCGACGTTTTAGCAATAAAGCCAAAAAGTCTGTACCGTCATTTAATGATAAAATAAGAACAGGGGATATGTTTTAATCATTAATGATCGTGTGAGCATTTCATCCTTGGAGTTGTAGTATGCTAGAAATCCTTTAAAATTCGGATCCAAATATTCATTTTTGTATACAGTGATCCCTCGTTTATTGCGGGGGTTACGTTCTGAAAACACCCCGTGATAAATTAAATCGACCTCATTAATTTTTCACAATTTAAATGAATGTTAAGGCCTAATTATCCCTCCTCGGAGTGTTTTTAAACCTTTCCCAAACTATAATGAACATTTTCAACATTCTTACTACATATATTTAACAACGTGAATTTCTTAATTACTCACCCCGTGAAATATATTACAGCTTCTCTGCTGGCGCTGCCTCCCCACCCTTGGCTGTAACATCTCTCAATTAAGAAACAAAGCACAGTGGGCTGATTCCTACAGTAAAATTTGGACATAGAATGGTTGAAATAGGATTTACATACTTAAATATGCAGTACTGCATACAAAAAGAAATCCACGAAACATCGAGACCGCAGAAGATGAACTGCGATATGGCGAGGGACCACTGTACAACAAACTAATTCCGTCCATTTGCAAGGCGGGGATAACATATTAGTGTAGGGGGTTTTAAACAAACCATATCTTATGGCATGTGTAACACTGTAAAGCATTTGTTTACACTGTCTGAATAAACCAAATGAAAAACAAGCACGAAAATGAGCAATTAGAAATGGATAATTAACTGACCATTGATCTCTTTTTTTTTTTTAAATTTATTTATTTATTTATTTATTTATTTATTTATTTATTTATTTATTTATTTATTTATTTATTTAGTGCAGTTTCTTATGAGCAACATTTTCAAGAAATAATCAATGAGTTATTTGGATACGTTAATAACCACTACAATTTGAAATCCTACAGAAACCTCTGCAAAACTGAGGGGTAGAACCAGGTTGTCAGGGAACGTTATTGCGCCTTAGTGTGTTAAAGTGCACATCATCAATTGATTTTACAGTAGATCAGGTACAACTGTCAAGCGAAATTATTTTATAGTTTATAACAGAATATTTCATTGTTTCAGACTATTACATTAAAAAATTCTTTGCTGCTATTACAGCAGAGCTGGAGAAGTCATGCTCTACAGAGGAGTTAGTTAGTTATGTTTGATAACTTTCACAAGATTCTTCTTTGCAGGCAGATCCAGGGGCTTTAGAGAAGTCCCTAGCACAGAGTCAGCCTTCTTTATGTCTTAACGTCCTTCCATATGGCTGTTCAGTTTGTTGTTTTTTTGTTTTTTTAGTCATTAGTTGTAATAATGTTACACCAACAGATTTCTGCAAAGCAGATGGTTCACTTCACCTCACACTTACTGTATAGAAGAAATTCAACATTCTTTATCAGCCAATTCAGTTTGTAGTCTATAGTCAGACAGCAATGCTTTTCCATCTGCAAATAATTAGCAGCAGTTAGCAGATGAGTTATGTGCCTTTAATGTGCTCTTGTCTACATACATATTTTTCTCAATAAAAACAATGAATGTTAATATCCACTGTTGCTCCCACCTGCATGTAATCTATGGGTTTCCTTAGCTAAGCAATATTCTTTTAATGAATAGGCTTACATGAACTCAGCTATTAAAAATTTTACTATTGTAGATTCTGTAATGGATTTGTTTTGAATGCATTATAATCGATAGGACTGCAGTTAATTGTATTGAATTTAACTGTGTTTGTAAGTTAATTTTGTGATTGTGAGTTGACACTATACAACTAAAGCTGAAGTAAACTGAACTGAGTTGGATGGTGTGTTCAGTATGCAATAGATCAGATTTATGTTGTGGAAGCCTGTAGTCTCCTCCTGGCTGCACAATAATGCTAAAGTCCAGCATCAAGTACAAAGCACACCAATTTATAACTACAATTATAAACAATATCATGTCTTTTTGCATTGGTACAGTGTAGATTGAACTAGAATTTACAAAGCAGTATACAGACCTTTTTTTTTTAACAATTAACACATTTTTGGCTGTTTTCTAATGCAGTCAAGTGGTAAGCTCATTTTAATGATGTTTTATTTCAGTTCAGTGTCAACGTATAATGCTGCTTAGTGTCTATTCTGTTCTTCATATACAGGTATGTATAAGCCACTCAGACTATATTGTTCCATGTGAAGATAACGATACACCAACGGAAAACAACTTCATTACTGTTCCCGCATTACATAGTTCCCAACAAGTTTGAATCTTTGTAATCTCGTAGATATTTTCGTGGTGAGCGCTTTGCATGCCAGCTACCGCCATCAGTGTGTGAATGGGTTAATGTGATGTCTACTGTAAAGTACAGACCATTTACCATTTATTTTGCATTAATCTGTGGATGGAGACTTTTTAAAAGATACTCAAGATAATACATTAATGTTAACTAAGCTGTAAATTTTCACCTTTTCCACCTTAATTTTAGCCACTTTTTAATTTTTTTCTAACAGGATGTAGATAATTTTATTTCATTAAAAATAACATTTGTTATTGTTAAAGGAACAGGCTTTTGATGTAGATGTAAAATAAAGGGTTAAAGTTGTGTCAGACAGCATGAGCAACAGACAAGATGGATAGTATCACCACTAAGAAGGTAATCGTGATCAAATGCAGCTTCTCATCTTCTCTTTGACTCAGAAAATTTAACCTTCAGCCAGATATTTAAAAATTTTCTTCCTTAAAATGTGACTCTCAGCCTTTGCTCTTTCCCACCAACACGACACAACACAATTGTTTTTATTTTATTTTTTTATTCTTATCTGTTAAGAAGCTGCATTTATTACAAGTTTATTATCACAGAGTTGGAGGTGGGATGAGTTTCCGCAGGGCTTATTCAGTGGAACGCCTGAACTTACGCTGAGCAAGAGTAAACATACTAAGTGAAAGACGGCTTGAGTTGCATGTGGCCTTCATATGTGCTGGTAAAGTTCCAGGTTTTTTGATCGCTGAATTTCATCTGGAGGGAAAGTATCTGAAAACAGCAGCTGTTGGTCATTTGATAATAAACACAGCTCCTTTCTTAATGAGTTTTAGACGTACTTGCATGTTTTTTTGTTATTTTTTTAGAAGAGTGCAGTGGAGAGACAGGAAAGCACGTGAAAGACTTACAGTAAGGTATTTCTGCTCTCAGTATCAGTTACATTGAAAATGTTCTAATGATATGTCACGTGGTGACGTCACATCTCTGGCAGATATTTCATTATCTTTTATGTCCACTTCATATTTTACAAATATAAATGCCACTGATTACTGACTGCCAGGCATAATAAGATGTGTGACTTTTAAAGTGATAAAAGTCCTGTTCACCCAGTTGTTTTGCCACTGGCAATGCCTTTAAGGCCTTTAAGAAAGCAAAATGTTTTTCAATCTGTGGAAGTAGACCTGCACACTGAGGCTGGGAAACTCGCCCAGCAGAAAAATGAACAAGGTGATTGCAACGCCACTGCAAGAGGTATATTTGAAAATGGCAGGAAATGGCATCAGCGATTGCTGAAGTTGATGTTCCTCATTTGCATTTACATACTTTTTTTTTATGGATGCATAGATACTTCAGTAGAATCATAGGAAAGTTGCTCTTTTTCTTGGGTTTTCTTAATCTAGTTTTATTACCATGTGCAATAAACATTACTTCTGCAAAAAGAAACGATGCATCGTGCACCTATAAGTTAAAAAGAGTGACCTATCAGATCAGTTTTTAAATCTTTGCTTACTACAACACACCTTTTTAAAACTAAATTGTTCTCCAACAGTTTGATGTCAGCTTCTGCCTCTTCATGACCCATTTATTTAAGCCAGGTGTGTTGCAAATAATAAAAACATCTAAAACCAGCAGGACACTGGCCCAATAGGTCAGGAGTTTCTGTGGCAGACCATTATGTAAGATATGTTATATAAACTATTGTGCATGCACTTTGTAGATAACACGAATGATCAATTCAACACCAATGCTAGCTTTGTATGTCTGAATATTTCTCTTGGGTTTGTGTAAATAAGAACTTAATAAGTTTGTTATAAGATTTTCAAGAATTTGTCTGTCAAGGCGGTAATTTGTTAGCCTTGACGCTAATTTGTTTTTCCAACCCCTGCGACGTGCTGCTGTATGAAGTTTCACTGCATAAATGATCAGGCAGTGAGTTGATCCTCATGCATACTCAGAGCTATGTGGATTGGCCTGCAGGCTTAGAAAGTCTCCTGATAAGTTAGGATATGAGTGGAATCTTTGTAAAAGCCACAGCAAAACTGCTTTCACTGGAAGACAAACTGTTTCCCACCAATAATTATAATTGGAAACCAGAGGTAAGATTGAGAATGCTGCTGTCTTTCATACACTTCATAACAGATCAGCATGAGTATGTTTACACTGCTCCAACCTACCAGACAGTTTGCAATCAGTCTACACACAAACACCTCTTAGAAATCTTGTTTTGACCCCAAAGTCTCAGACTGTGGATACTGACTAGCTGCCAAACTCAAATACATTATAATTAATATTTGTGGTCTGTTCTTTTTGGGATTGCAGCCTCAGTATCCCTCCAATATCTATGGGAACACATTGCCCTTCCAACTCAATGTTATACATATATATATGTGGCTGTCAAAAATAACGAGTTAACGGCATTAATAATATATGTAATTAATAGCGTTACAATTTTTAACGCGTGGCATGACAAGCCCCAGACATCCATCATTTCTCTGTTATGACGGCGGGGCATAGAGAGGCACGATGTAAAAGATCAGCCAGCTGGTTCTATGAATGGATCTGAGAATAAACTAAGCATTAACGGAGCAACTCATGGACGTCGCCTCCGTGGAGAATGTGGATGTAATAACACAAACTCTTTTCCCGGTGAGAGAGTTCCACAATATTCCCGCATTCTTTTTAAAACTTATCCTGTGTTTTGCACCAGCATGTCTGCTCTAGAGGATCTCTGGTCGTCTCCGCTTTTGTGCAGCTTCTTCCCTTTCCTTTCATGTTGCTCCGTGAATTACTACCAATGTCGGTGATCAGCTGATCGACTTTTCTCTTTTGTTGCGTGTGTTTATGGATCAGCTGAGAAGGAGAAACTAGCGTTCATGGTTTAAACCACCACATATTCTGCTGATGCAGGATTTTTTTTTCACTGCTGCACAAACACTCACACTTCAATGATAAAAGGAAAAAGCTGTTTTTTAATTCAGAATTATGATCTAGATAGTAGAGATGTTTTAGAACAGCATGTAGAAGTACATTACATGCTGCATTAACAGACCATTGGACATCTGACGCTTAACCACGCGGAGGTCAGTTAACAGTAGATATTTGTAAGCATCGCTTCTTTCTGTTGATACAATACAGTAAAAACTGGCAAATTTCAGGCATTGTTGCAAATGGTGATTTATCGTGATTACTTCATTTAACAGCTGTGAATTATCTGATTAAAAAATTTTAATAGTTTGATATATATATATATATATAAGATCACAGGTGGCTGATTTAGAAGAGTTGTTGGTCTTGTTGGTACAGTAATGGAAACTTGAGGTTTTGGGACAGATCAAATTTCTAGAAACACAAAAAATACACCTTACAAGCACACTGAAGAACTTGTAACAAATGACACTCGCTTCAGGTAAAAGCAATACTGGAGGGTACTTGTTCTACCATTTGGAGCAATCAACTAAAGTAGAACACAAGGAAAGACAAGCAATATGCCCAAACTTGCCAAATTATGATTTCTTGCCAGTCTCCATTATCATAAATCTGTAAACGAGTATTGCATACTACTTTATTCTGAGGCTCAGCGTGTTTAAGACCACAGTGTCAAACAGCTCTGGTTACTGTCACAATGCTTCAGCTGAGGACATTTTATAAGGGCAAACAAATATTTCAGATTTACACCTGAGTTTGCACAAGCATTGTGTCCCATATGAACTCTAAACCATCCCTTTATAAACAATTTGTTCATCCACTCGACTGATAGACCATCCATGACAGTGTTGGCACAGTAATGATTGAACAAGACCGATGGGATCCGGTGTAAATTTCAGACATACCACAAGCCTTTTCACCACGTGATCAGATTTCTGAAAACTGGAAAGTCAATGTTATTCTTGCATATTAAGGACTGGCTCAGCTCACATTGGACTACACACAGAATTATATCAGAAACAGAAAATAATCTCACACAGATTTTTAATTCAGTTAGGTTTCCTTTCTTTTCAAGACTAGACGTGATGGTACACATGCAAGCACAAAACCCATGCACAAAGAGCATGCTCATAAACTCCATAGCTGCATGTAAGACAATGTCCTAAAAACCTACATTTTCCCTTTATGTAATTTCTAATTACAGGATATTTATTGCTCAGATTAAGAGGTTAATTTATTCCTTCTCAGGGGAGCTTTAAAATGAACATGAACAGTCACAGGTGCCCAGCAGACTTGCACATGAAATATTAAATGGGGTTCTTTATGTCCAACATAAAATAGATCAAATTTCACTGCTTATGACTGCAGGTAAATCTTTATTTCTGCATGAGGTGAAAAGAGGTTTTTGGTGGTTTGTTCTAATGCAAACTTATATAGCTGAAAGTTTAAATACAAAAAAAAAACAACTAACAAAGAAGATTCAGTGAGAGTTTAAATTATAATTTGAATAATACTTTCTCATACGTCTTGTTTTCACTTGAAATGCATCTTCACGTAAAATAATTTAGGAAATCAGACCTTTCTGTTTCTGTCATGGTCAGAATTTAACAGTATGGAAATAGTTTTCTCATCAGGAAATTTAGTTTTTAACTTATTTTGACACCATGAGACCATGAGACAAAAAAATTAAAAAATCTGTCTGTAGAACTTGATTTACACAGTTTCATTTTTGATTTCACATTTTATTTGCTTTTTGTCACTGTTGGTAATAGATCACTAGAACCAGAACTGAAAATGAAAGAAGATTGTATGACAGAGAAAATTAAAGTTTTTCCCGAAGTGATTAGTCTTTCCATGCTGTGATTCAGACCGGCACAGAAAATGTGACTGTTGTTGGCTTCTTTTTAAAAAGACTATAAAAGAGCTGACAACAATAAATGGGAGACATCTGGATTTGCTCTAGAGAGTTGCACAAAATAAAAACATCAGAAATGGAGACCTGCATCAGTCCTTGTTTTTGATAGACTGAAGGATGCTGATGTTAAGAACTTCAACAGCCAAGAAGTAAAACAAAACATTTGAATTGAAAAATTATTATAATACAAGTAAATCTGTGATGTGATGCTCTGTGACTGGTTTACTCCGCACCTTTAGCTCCTCACTGATGGCACACGAAACACAAGCCTCATAAATCACAAGTCTGAAACATTCATATAGTGACTGGTGACCATGAATCAAACTATCAATTTGCCTCAAATATGGACCATTTTTCTGTGACCTCCAACATTTGTCTGTTAGCTTGAATATTGGGACCTATAAAGAGACCTGTGGATTGTTGATGGCGTGTCTGACTCAGCCCTGTCATCCCAGATCCCTCTGTTTGGCAGTCAGGTCTTAGAAGTGTCAGAGAATTCTTGTCTTTGTGAAAGTGATGGTCTTAGACTCTTAGGGAATGCGGTTATATTCTCAATATCTCTGCCTTATTATGCTTCTGTCTTACAGGTTCATAAAGGGTTTTTATGACCTCATACCTTTGTTGTTAATCAGACATAGACCAAAAACCTTATTTTGAAAGTTGTATGTCTTCATGATCACATGTAGGGATTTTAATTAGGCATGTAGAATCTTGCATCAGCCATACCCAAATAAAGACTGAAAGAAATCAGTAAAGAAATCATGAACGGGCCCATGCTAATTAGGATTAACCTCAAGTTAATTAGAGCTGTGTTTACAGACCATGAAACTCAAGACTGGATCCGATCAACATAGATTTCCTCCAAAATTATCAATGCATGTTTATTTTTGTCCAGTTGGTTTTGTCTAGTTTCCATTACCACCTTCTTTTTTTCTCTTTCCTCTCATTTTGAGTGCTCGACTCTTAAACACTTTGTATAGTTTTACCTTTTGTTGGAAGACAACCATGTTCTTTAGGGTAATGGTTCTTCTCAAATACAATACAAATATATTAAGATATAATGCATGAGCCTTAAACCTCATAATTTTCCATAATATTTCATTAAAATCCACTGTTTCATGAGCATGGATTCACAATAAACTCAGCTTTGTTATCAGTGAATACATTGTCATGTTAGAGCAACACACATTTGCCCTCAGGACACAGGCGATACAGACCTGGCCGATGATGGAGAGTCTCATTAATCTAATTTATTATTGCCATCATCACCCTGAAAATAAACTTTCTGATTCTGTTAACATTAGTCAGCAAACTGGTGTACTGCCAACAGGGTATTAGTGATCCAGGGTGGCTTTGAGTGCTAATGAGACCCATTTTCTGAACTAAACATTGTGTTCTAAAACTCTGCCCACAGCTGAATGCTCTTAGTGCAATGTTTCAGCCAGAGAGGAGGAATCAGTGATTTCTCTGGATTTACAATCAAAATGTCTGATCTTAACAAAAACTGATCCTAACATTTTCATCTAAAAGCCATGGATTAAAGGCCTAATCCACAATCAGTCAATGAAATAATGAAAGAAAAGGGAAGAGGTTAGCCTTCTATGCAAACCAATTTTTGAATTTTCATCAATCAGAAAAATCGGGGGGGTTAAATGTATATTATTATTAATATTATTATTATTATTATTAGCATTGTATTAACCTTTATAGTGTAACTATGTGTCAATCAGCTTTCTCTGAATAAATCAAGGAGAGATGCTTGTTTTGCATCCATAACTGCACATGACATTATTGGATATTTCACAATTATTTTAACAGTGAACTTTTGAGAGGTTTGTCTATCATGTTCAGAGTTAGAGGATGAACCGATCCACCAGTCATTATATATACAGGACGTTGATCGGAACAGTCAAATGTGCTGCAGGCAAAAATATTTAGTTTAATGCTTGAAAAGGTGATTGAAGCCCAACCACCAAGAATGTTTTACTTTTGTGGAAGCTCCAGTTTTGTACATTATACATTAATAATAACTATTTAAATTTATAGAATCCTATATTTGTTTACATTATTAAATACAACTTGCAATGGGATTCTGTAAAGTAAGTCCTCAACATGCTAGTTAGCTAAATGTTTATTTTGAAAGTTAAAAAAAAAAAAAAGATGTGATTTGGTTTAAAATGAGAATTTATTTAAAAATTTAAATCTGACATTGTTGTCTAATTGAAATTGTGGTTTCCTGTAATGTATGACATACACTATTAACATTCAGCACAGTAAGACTCTAAGAACTCTCACAAGCATCAAGGCTCTCACAGGCTTCGTTCATTTCATGTATATTAGGACACTGTCAACCTTTCAGGTTTAGATACTTTTCCTGAGCTGTTAACTGGTTTTAAAGAAAAATAGGGTCTACGGAGATGGGAGTTTGAGCAGGTGATGTGGTCTTAGTGTCTCCACATTGTCTCCAGTTCAATTTTACTTTACTGGAAGAATGTAAATTGTGGATGGGTTCAGCTCAGCTGTGTCAAGGATCAGGGCAACAGAAGTCGAAGAAGTAGGACCCAAATGCAGGACTGAAAGAAACATATGGAGGAGCTAAGATGTTTAATAAAACAATCGACACATCAGAAAACTACTGGAAAACTGATGGACTAAGACTTTGGGAATTACAGGACTAACTGACACACTAAGAACATGGGTTTTGTTCACACTGCAGGCAAAAGGGACTAAAATCCAGCTTTTATACCGATACCTGTGTCTGATCTTGTTATCAAATGAGAGGCAGACGACAGTTGCCATCGGTGTCCTCATTTTTACCCTTTATATGTTCTTGTATTATATTTTTAAAGCAGGAACTTAAAGCTGTTTTATTGTTCCAGTTTATCTTTATCTGTTTTTTAATCCTTTTTCTTCATTTGTGCCGTTTTCAGCCTCTTTTCTCTCTGTTACATTTGTTGTACAGCCTTGGATCTGCTGTTTTGTTATTTTTAAATGCTTTAGAAATAAAAGGGTATGATATATGGTCACGAGCTGTGGGTAGTGATCGAAAGAACAGATCTTGAATACAAGCAGCTGAAATGAGTTTTCTCCGCGGCCGGGCTCTCCCTTAGAGATAGGGTGAGAAGCTCGGTGATCCAGGAGGGGTTTAGAGTAGAGTCACTGCTCCTCCGCATCGAGAGGAGCCAGATGAGGTGGCTCGGGCATCTGGTCAGGATGCCTCCTGG
>JBAMHW010000014.1:7123936-7138868 GCA_037177495.1 Rhadinocentrus ornatus | reverse complement strand
GGTCTTTTCCTTTCTGTTTTTATTTAATTTTCTTTTATTTCTTTTAAAGTCTGTTTTTAATGCACTTGTTATTGCTTTTTGCACCCCGCTGTAATGCTTTTATTGTTTTATGTAAATCACTTTGAATTGTCCTGTACATGAAATGTGCTATAGAAATCGATTTGCCTTGATGAAAATGTTTGGTGCAACAAGAAAAATAACATCTATTGACAAAGAAATACAAAACATGGTGAAGATCTAGTATATCATTAATTCTACATTAGACAGACTTCACCCTTGCCATACAGTGTCCTCTTTGATGTTTTTGCATAGGAGTTACTGCTGCCTTTCAACCCTTAGGGCTCGATACAAGGGAGGCGACCAGCGAAACCAAACTCAGCAACGGCAGCAGCGTCGTGCATCGCGCTCTGAGATCGCTTTACCCTAAGAAATTTAATTGGTTATGATATTTGAGGGAATTTTGACATTTTCAAATCAGTCCGTGACAGACAAAGTATGACGGAAGACGAGTTGGAAGATTATGCACTAATTGACAGAAATCTTGCTGTTTACTCTACTGTACAAAAGAAAAAGAAAACACTGGGTTCATCCGAGTTTACAAAATAGGAAACAGCATCGTGAATATCATCATTTGATGGGGGACCTCAAGGCTAATCCAGATACATCCAGGACCTACGTTTGGACAAATTTACCCAGGCGCCACGCAGCTGCATTTTTATTTACACCTCTATAATCTTTGTGTGAAGTGTCGTAAAGTATGGGAAAGCCGGACACAGCTAAAATGATTTATTCTTCCATGTTGAAAGTGTTTGAAGACTGCGCTGTCTAGCCTGCTCTCATAGGTCGGTCAATGAACCCCTCGTTGATTGGTTGTAGTGCCATGCGACAGCGACAAAACTTGAACATTTTTCTATTTTCTTGTGTCGCGTAGCAAGCCCCCGTGCGCACGTCTACGTGAACGAGCGCAACATTTCACATACACGAATGACGCCTGTCACTTGGCTGGAGCAGGGCAGCGATTTTCGCCTTATCGCGCAAGTTCCATAGAAAATGGTGGAGAAGGAGTGACATCGCCTCCCATGTGTCTTGCCCATTTTTTTTTTTTTTTTACACCAGACATGTCATGTGGTCAACAGGTGTTGCATTTAAAGTAATTGTAGTTTCCAGTCATAATGAGTTTAGTCTTAGGCGAGCCATCAACTCAAAGTTTCTGAGGGTGATAGCAAACACAAAAAACCTGTGTTCACATGACTGATGGGTTGATATTTGATAGTATTTCTCTATAATATGCACCAACGTAAGGTAATGATTAAAGGTTCATTGACTAAAAATAATTTGAGACATTTTAAATATTCTAATTAAAAATTGTATAACAACAAGCTGCATGTTGCCATCCAGAGACTAAGCTTGCATTGCTCCCGTAGTAGGCAGGTTCAGAGTTAGCAGAGTTGGCTACATCCTGTAGAAACAGAAACTAGCACTTACTGTATCTTGGACATTTTATTTGCAGTTTGGGTAAGATGAGTCATTTAAATGCTTAATTAAATTATTTTTGTTTAGGTTCTTCTTGGATTAAACATATTACAGAAACGTCTATGGTATGTTTTAGACGTCATCTCTTTCTGCTCTCCATCCCTGCCACATTGCTTTCCTGAAGGGCTTGCATTTTGGGTGTTTCTAAGTATATGTAGCTTAATGCGACTAACCAACACTATCACAATTCCAGACTTCTCCAAGAAACCTTATTGTGGCAGTGCTACAGAAAGATCACTGATTGGTTAAGAGTCTAAAAACAACGCCCAGATTGGTAAATAAAAGGTACTTTATCAGAGAGGTAAAAATGCCTTCTGAACTGGGGTTTAAACTGGGATTGGAGTCAAAACAAGTTAATATTTTCTTTGATATAGGTTATTATAAGTTGAATTGTGGAGGAAATAAGGTTTGTGTTTGACTCACAATGTCACACCAATACAACATTTAAATCATCTGACTAGAAGACTGTCTTCCATTATGATCTGTTTCTCTTAGAGAGGGGACCGCAAGGCAAACAAACCATTGAAAATGATTTACAGAAGATCTCAAGGCGACTCAGTTGGAGTGAATCACTGTTTTTTTTAATGAAACCTTAAAGATGAGGTCATCAGCATCGGGTGGGGGGGTGTCAGGATATTCTCAGGGAATGCTCACTCATCATTACCAGCTGCATTTCAGAAACATGAAAAATACTTTATTGTGCTTAGCTGTGGGAATATGCCAGTTAATTTTGTATTTATTCTAAACATAAGCTATTATTGTTCAATGACTTTGACATACTGTTAACTCCCAAAGTTATATATTTGAGATTTGCTAAAACGCCTTGATGTAATGTGAGCTGAGGTCCCATGTGAAGAATAGGGGTTTTCTTGTGAATGAGTGAGAAACATATAATCTACAGTATAATTCATGATATTATTAGTTTACGTCTCCAAACTTATATTACTTACTTATTATAGCTTTTCACAAATGTCATGCTAAAAGTTTAGCATACTTTATAATGTAATTGCCAATAGTTCGGCATATTTCATCACCACATTAAATTTTTTTTAAATGAATAGCTTCTAATTTGTTGACTCACATTAGTGCTGGAAGTGGAGTCCCATGGGTCCCATTGCAAATCTCCTTGGGGTAGTAATGATCAGAAATCCAGTTGACAGAGTGGGATGATTGCAAAAACCTTCCAATGCAGGGGTTTTATCTGAAATATAATCAAGCTAAAACATTGTGTATGTTATGCAAGGGATGGCAAGTGGCCATTTCTGTTCAGTTTAAATCAATGTAATGTAAAGTTATAGTGTGCAGGGTGTAGTGGCATCTAAAGTAACTCTGAAAAAGCAAACTGCAACAAACTGAAAACCCTCAGCATACTCCCCACTTAAAGTGTTAGACACATGGTCATTAAATATACAACAAAGCACAATTGATCTGATTTCCTGAGTTCCTGTACAACACATAAATTAAATCTAACTTTATTTAAAAGAGCTTTTCATGCACAAGAGCAGCACAAAGTGCTTTGCATGATAAAGAAACAACAGTTTTTGCATCACAAATGTACAAGAAAGCACACCCAAAGTTTATCACAACGCAAATCAAAGCGCACATAACACCTAATCATACTCTCACACACACAAGCTTATACTCAACCCTACTCGAAAAAAGACAAAAATAATAATGTGTGCAGCGTGAAAGATCACTCCGGACTAGGAATACAGCGTTTATCTTTCTTTACTGAAGATGGCAACACTTCACAATCTGCAGGACAATCACAGATAGTTGAACGCTCTAGCACCAGTGCAGACGAACTTTTATGTCCACACTAGAGCCAAAACATGTCCTCTGGAAAAAAGCAGCAACCCCTTACAAAGTTCCGCTTAAAAGGTAAAGTTGTACTAACATACAAGCAGTTTTTCTATACTCTTGCAATATAACCGACAAGCCAAATAACTAAGCAATCTAAGAACAGAAACATTTCCTGTACTAGATTGACAATATGTCTTGGTAGGTAAGGAAAGGATATCCTAGGGATCCATCCACATCAAGAGCCAACCAAACCCATGACCACAGAGGCCATTACCATGGGAATGACACAGATCAGGGCAGACTGGGCCCACACCACAACCATAAGGCTGCAATGCAGGGCCCTGACTACCCCAACAAGTACAGTCCCCACAGCAAAGACCATGGATAGGTGATAGGACCATTATACATTAGACACACAGTGTATGACTGTATCATATTGCCAGGTCATTATTGTAAGTGAGAATTTGTTATCAGTTGACCTATCCACTTAAATAAAGGTTTATTTATTTATCTTCATTTCAGCTGAGAAATTTTTGTTTTTTTTTATTAACACTTGACTAACTTCCTTATATTGTCTGCGTGGTTTTCAGAACATGAATATTAGTAGTGTAGTTTCTAATGAGCAACATTTTCAATGAGTTATTTGGATAGGTAAAAAACCACTACGATTTGAAATCCTTCAGAAACCTCTGCAAAACTTAGGGGTAGGGCCAGGTTGTAAGGGAACGTTAAGAAAATATGATTGGGCCTTGTGTGTTAAAATGCACATCATCAATTGATTTTACAGTAGATCAGGTACAACTGTCAAGCAAAATTATTTTATAGCTTAAAACAGAATATTTCATTGTTTTAGACTATTGTATAAAAAAATTCTTTGCTGCTATTACAGCAGAGCTGGAGAAGTCATGCTCTACAGAAGAGTTAGTTAGTTATGTTTGATAACTTTCACAAGATTCTTCTTTGCAGGCAGATCCAGGGGCTTTAGAGAAGTCCCTAGCACAGAGTCAGCCTTCTTTATGTCTTAACGTCCTTCTATGTGGCTCTTCAGTTTGTTGTTGTTGTTTTTTTTGTTTTAGTCATTAGTTGTAATAATGTTACACCAGCAGATGGTTCTCTTCACCTCACACTTACTGTATAGAAGAAATGTAGCATCTTTCTGCAAACAGTAAAGTACCTAAGCTTCCTCAGGAAGTAGAAACTGCTCTGTCTCAATGTTGCATTTCCAGCTTTGTCTGTTGTTCAAGTAAACACCCTGGTCTTTAATCCACATCCACCTCCTCTCCCAGGATATAAATAATGTCTGGCCTAATTCTGATCCTCCTAAATTCCACAATCATCTCCTTTGTCTTGTTCAAATTAATGATTATGTGGTTGTTCCCGCACCAAGCCACAAGGTGGTCCACCAGATTCCTGTACTATCTGTGTATTATGGGTGCATGTACAGAATAAACAAGATAACCAATTAGATTAACAGGTGTATTGTCAAGTCTGTAAACATGGATATTTTTATGAGGAGTATAGGTGGTCCCTAAATTCTAGCAGAAACACTACCTTACCTTTAATTCAAGAAGAACATACCAAAAGAACTTCAAGTCCTGTCTAATTTTGAACCATAAAACACTACTTTATGCTGTTCAGGTGGCATGTTTAAATGTCTGTGCTTCTGTAATGATTGTTATCCATATTTGAACTCCGCTTCTTGGCATACCTACCTCACCAGACTTTAACATTACCTTTTTGCATGTGGGACCATGGCTGCTGTTATAGTGAAACTTGACTGTTAACAGGCCAGCCTTCATGGATGAAAGGTTAATGGGAGTGGTTGAAAAGAGAGGATGCTCAGGTAATATTTTTTTAAACCCAATAATATGATTTAATTATTATGTTATTTGAAAAAAGTGGCTTAAAAGGTGTATGTTCTCTACATAGAATCCACTCATTCCGATTCAGACCTGTATGAATTTGAACAAAATTGTTTTTCAGATATGTGTGAAACTCCATTGTAGTGCACATCCCATGCTAATAAAATTAACCTGGAGAATGTTTGTGCATATGTTTACAATTACAACAGGCAGAATCAGCGTAAACTTGCTGTGACAGTGGCAGCCAACCATTTCTTTCCCACTTACTCTTGTTGGAGAGTGACCAGCAGAACATCCCTTTATAGCTCACTGTATGTCCTTTGACGTAGTTTCACTCTGAACTCTCCATCCATAGCCAAAGATAGACACAAATGACAGGGCCCCATTTTCCTCCCATGCCCCCTTTCACATCCCAGTTACATAAACCCTATGTCCTCCAAGTAACCCTTCCATAGTTGGCTGAGCAGGAATTGCACCAAGATGTGCTTCCTGCTATCACTACTATTACACAACCATCCAGTTTGGCAGAGACCACTGGGAGAAACCCTCGGCTAGGCTCAAACATCAAGATACTTTTCCTTACTTTATTAAATGAAATCTGAAGGCCAAGGCTCAGTGGCTGAAGCCTGCCTCAAGGGAAGAAGAGTTAGTTGAGTCCTTAAATCTCCAAGAGTTTCACATCTTACAGTATCCCCTCCCTGCTAAAGATTATGTGTATGTTATGATATTATGCCATTCTATTACTCATATATGCATTCATGAAATCAGTCAAATTTGTAAAAAAAAATCATTAAAGAGGTAGGAATTTATGTGTTTCAGCCAACTCTGAGGTCAAATTAGACTCAGCAGAGAAAGAAGCTGGGCAAAAATCTGGGAAGCAGTTAAAGGGAAAGCTTTTTAATTTGATTTTAGGAAGCTCAGTGAAACTAAATTTTTTATACAGTAGCCACCACATCTTCACAGACCCAATCCAGAATTTTTTTTTATCATTTGTATGATTTAAATAGTTTTATAGTATATTGCCAGGGGTTGGGACTTTGCTAGGCCTCATAAACCTCGGAAACATGTCTGACTGCTCGGTGATGCAACGCCTTGCTTAATGCCAGCAGAAACTCGGTACATAACAAAAACTAAATGTCAGAAAAGCCCATGTGTAATAGCATCACTTCCGGATAAAATGACTGCTGTGAAGGAGGCATGTCTTCACAACAGATGTGGACAAACATGGATTTCAGGTACAATCCAATGTTATGACACATTCTAAAAGTGTTCTTTTAGGTATAGAAATGCAACTATTTGCTGATGACTTTCAGCTTATTAGTGGTGCTTTTTCAAAACCTTGCCACTGCAAGTCAGAAGAGTGCAAAGTAACTTAGTAAATTATTTAATAAGACTCAAGTAGCAACAGCTAGCTATAAATGACTCATTTAACCATGCCATATGTATTATATTTGACACATACAGTTTCTTGCATCACTTTATGGTAAAAACTTGGCACACTTTTTTTACCAACCTCAAAATGAGAGTCAGATGCATCAACCTTAGTCAAAAATTCTTGTTGCAAATGTGTTTAAACACCTTTACAATGACTAAACAGTCAATCTTACAACTTATACAATATAAAAGTTTTTGTAGAACACACCTAGCACAATCTAACATCTGCTACTGTATGTGCATGCAGTGTGGTTTTGTGGACCAGTACAAAAATTCTTGCTTGACATAAGTAACCTACCTAAACACAGGTGGGTTGGTCTGGGTGGTGCCCTGGTTCTCTGGTCGTTTGGCTGGGGCATTGGCAATCCAGGGCCCCTCCTCCTGGACATCTTTGCAGGGGCCTGGTCACAATCACTGAACACAATTCATGCCTTTGGACTCACATTCAGTAACCTGCATGCTGATCAGTCACTATTTCGTCCTGTGGGTTTAATCACAAAAAACTACAACTATGTTTATGAACTTGTTACTGTTAATAACTCTGTTATTGCTGTTGTCATGCAGGTTTTATTCAACTTGTCTGTCTTTTTATAGGTGCTCACGATGATTGCCTGCTTTATTTTGTTGCAACTGCCAGAATTTATAGGTATAAAAGCTGGTTGTCTGGTTTTTCTTTGTTGACTGAACAGCTGATGCTGTTGCTTTATGTCTGGTGTATCTTTGTCTTCTTTTACTTTTCTTCAATGTCCTATAAAGATGATATTTTATACAACACATTTACTGATATTTTCACATCTTAATAAATCTCACAAGCGTTCTCTTTTCTCTGACTTCAAATATATTCAAATAGACCTTGTGGTTGCAGAGATACTATATAGTTATTTTACTATGGTTATACAGTTTTCAAGCATTGGTTTAAATAGACACAGACCTCTATGATTTAAAAAATTATTATTATCTTTCGTGTTTCTTGTATTAAATGACTTTTAATAACTGAAATGCAATTATACGCAAACTGTCAAAACTGTTACAGACTCTTTTATTAGCAGGTGTTGCTAATTCGGTGATGTGGAGACTTTAAAATGTGGCTAACACTGACTCTAAGGTTTTCAGGCTTGTCAGACTGAGTGTTGCCAAAATCCTCTTTTTATTCAATGAAGATTTTGACTTGACTGTCTCATAAAATCATTTTAAAAGGAAGGTGCTGCAAAACTATCTTCTGCCATTCAGAGTAAAGTTGAATAAACCTGCTTGACTGGTTTACCTATGCCAAGATTTTCTGTTTCTTCCTGTTGTGAACTGGTCCAAGCAAATTTGAACGTTGCATTAAATGGCCAACCTGCCACAGTTAAAGTCTTGATATGTTTGCAAACTTGATGGAGGTTGGAAATGAGCATTAGTTTATTCATAAGCTCTTTATTTAAAACACTTTTCTCATCTTTCAACCGGAGGGATGAAATCAAAATAATTGCTTGGATCTCAGGGGCAGCCCAGTGGCTCTAATGTGTTGAAGTTATTTCGAGTGTAGAGCATTTAGTCAGCTGTTAAAATAAAGTTGCCAGTGTAAAGTTGGATTTCCACTAGGGCCACCCATATTAAAAAAGTATCCATTCATAGAACTGTTAGACACCATGGATAAAAGCTCCCACAAAATGGTATGTGTTACGTGTTCTTCGTGTTGCATAATGTTATTTTAAAAGGCTTGTGGACAGCAAACAACAGACATTCTTTGGGTTTACTTGTGAGACCTCTGAAGGAAAACCAAAGAGCTGGTGGAGACTCTTAGCCCCAAACAAGTAGCATTGCAGCAATATTAAGAATTTGGGCCATTTCCATGATTTTGATGTGTTGTGCCGATCACAGTATTTTTCTTATGCATGTTTGATAGAAGCAGCAGATGAAGTCAAACAACAAAACAAGCTTACATCATTCAGTTGTCATTTATTACATATATTTAAATGCTAGGATTATTTTTTAATGGCAATTTTCTACCCTGTAATGTATTTTTTATATTTTCAGAGAAAATGCTCCAAAAACCTGCCGGACACTGACAAGATTGATTGTTTTTTTTAACATATGACGTATATAAAAACAGTCCCTGGCCCATCCATATTGCACACACTGGTTAGTAATATGTATATATTTTTCTCTTTTTTATAAATACATGAGCAACATCTGTTACTTTCTGTCATTAATTTTATAAAACACAGATCAATATTTCATGACAAATTCAAATCTACTCATCTTGATCTATATTGTACTTTTTCAAATGCAGAAGAACAACTGAAAATCTTTACACAGCAAAAAAGTAAAAAACATGAATGGACGCAATTTAAACAATTTATAATAAAGATGTATGTGAACAATGTTTGCTTCATTAGGCTGTGATTTCCAACTCTTGCTGGACTGATTCACAGCTTAGTGTGAAGCGGTTGGGATGAGGATTAGCATCTCCAAAGGGTGGAAATGAGTTCCTGCCCCACCTTGTTCAGGAATAAGGGAATGATGGAGCGGGAGATCAACAGGCTGATCAGTGTGGAGTCTGCATGGTGAAGAAGGAACTGAGCCAAAAGGAGAAGCACTCATTTTACCAGTTGATCAACACTCCTACCTTCAACAATGGTCACTAGCTGTGGGTGAAAGAATGAAACCACGAATACAAGCAGCTGGAATGAGTTTCTTTCTCTTGGTGTCTGAACTCTCCCACAGAGATAGGGTGAAAAGCTCGGTCATCAAGAGGAGATCAGAAGAGCCAGATGAGGCAGCTCGAGCATCTGGTCCTATAGGATGCCTCCCTGGAGAAGTGTTCCTGGCACATCCCACTGGGAGGAGACCTCGGGGAAGACCAAGGACATGCTGGAGGGACTGGCCTGGGAATGACTGGAAGAAGAATAGATGGATGGATGGATGGATGGATGGATGGATGGATGGATGGATGGATGGATGGATGGATGGATGAACAACTAAAAATAATATGAATAAAAAATTGAAGGAAGTTGCAAATCATAGTAAGTAAAAATTTAGATAGCATTAAATCCCTCTTAGCCAAAAACCACCATTGGTCTTATATTCTCTTTCTGCTACATCATGGTAAAAACAAACTAACTTCTGCACAGAAGAGTAAAATATCCAGTGTTAAAGTGATAAATGATGATTGAAAATGATCACTGCTGGTTTTTCAAACTCAAGAAGCTGAGTGGAAATATGACATTAGGAAAAAGTAAATAACAGAGATATAGCAGATGTTTTTATCAGTTATTTTAAACCACAAAATAAGACTAATCAGACTTTTCTGTTATTCTATTAAAGAATTTCTCATGTTTATCTGACAACTCCTTATTTAAAGGTGCCGTTTTGTACGCTAAATGTATGGATCTCAAAGACTTACTAGTCTGAAACATTCAAAGGAGACAGGAATATTAGCTCTAAAAGTCATTGTATATCACCTGCAATATTTAACATAATGACAATTAACACATGATTCGTCAAACTTTAGGCTCCAGCAGCCACTTGTCAAGCCCTGTTACATAACACCAGTAACCCCAAAACAAAACTTTGTTCTGCTACAGTAAGAATGAATGGAGATACAGTTTAATTGGCCCAGTTCTCATTAAGTAAGTTGTACAATTGCTGCATAGATTTTGGTTTGAGGTCTGGGTAAAGAAAAAGATTTAAAAAAAAACATGGATACACAAAGATGAATAGATGATGCATCTCATGTCGTTGTTGATTGCTTATCCAGACCCCAACCATGAATCTTGCTGTACCAAGACAATAAAACAATTACTTTAATGAAGTCAGAAATGATTGTTTAATTGACTGAAACATCTTTTTGTGCAAACAAACATGGAGCACTTCTGCATACAAGTGTACGAACATAGGTTTCCAAGCCTTTGTCTCTGTTTTGAAGGTTAATTGTTGCAATTGCATAATTGTTTACTATTTATAAGTTTTTTTAGGCTACAGAATTCAGGGCTTAACTTGAGCCCGATTTAGCTTTAATCCCTGGTTGTACAGTAATAAAGCAATTAGGATTTCATTTTACATTACTAATGTTAATTTTGTCAGTAAGATAATATTATGACGGAAGTCACAGATGCTTTATTTTTTATTCATACAGGAAAAGAAAAGTTTTCAGATAACAGAAGCTGGCTTTAAAATGAAGGTATGCAGGTTTTTTACTTAACAAGCTTTGCTTTCCCCTCAGGAAATGTTGGGGGTCAGGGCAGTCTCATCCTGAAACAAACACGCCTACCCGGCACCTCTGACCACTCATTACCTCTCAGTCATGAGTCCTCTGATGCACTCCCATGACTCTTGCATAACAATTATGATTCATTTTCTAACAGTCACCTGATCGACCGGGAAAACCTAGAGGAGCAGAAAAAGATTTTCTTTGAAATTCTATTTCGCAATATTTTGTAAATATGATTCATATATTTTAACTTCAACTCAAAAGTCTCATAAGAGTCATTATGACATACACTTCATATTTCCACATAGTGGAAGATTATGTTTCATAGTATTACACATTTTTCTTTCTTTCGACTCTTTGTCAGTTAAGCTTTAAATAAACATCAGTTTTCACTAATCAACATCATCTACATGACCTGAGACTTTAAGCCTGAATCTCTGTGGCTAATTGTTTTGTCTTCACAGGCGCAACCAGCTTATTCAGCAAATTTGACTTCATTAGGAAGCTGTAACATATCAGATCCAGTCATGTCAGTTTGTTTGGTCAGGCATTCTAATGTAAAAGAAGTGAGATGAAAGTTACTTTTCAGCAATACTGAATGTATGAACAGGAACAAAGACTGGATGCGGTAAAACATTTTTCCTCTTTGTCATGATTAGTTTTATTTATTTATTTTTTATGTTCTTGTCATCTTTAGCTCTGTTGCTTTCTGCTTCTCGTCATTAGTGCACCTGGTTTACTTTGCTCATTAACTTCACCTGTTCCTCGTCAATCTGTGTGTGTGTGTATACCCCTTGGTTTCATTTGTTCCCTGCCAGTCCATTGTTAGATGTTAGATGTTATTGTCTGAAGACAATGTGTGAGCAAAGGAAGAATAGACCAGTTGCAGGCTTGGGGTAGTAAACAACCAGTGTTTGTGGCATTCTGCACACCAAACGTATTAATTTCCCTCTATGCAGTCTAACCTGTCTGCTTGGCAGCACCTCCCATTTATACCCCGAAGCACCACCTTCTCAGTTCAAATAGGCCTACTTCTGAAAAAATGAGTTAACACAATTATTAACAAACCATGATTATATTTAAACATTTTCTACTCAATTTTACAGTTTATGAATTAACAATTCAAACAGAATAATAAAAAAACAGACAATATATTTGTACAATACTCAATGTTCACATTTATATCTCTTATGACGTGCACTCAATTATTCAATCAAGTCTGAGAACATGCCCACACACACTCTTGCAAGAGAACTCCAATGTAGGCAGGCCTCCTCACCGACCAATGGCCAAAATTCTTCGTTAGAAGAAACATTTTGACAAGGAATGATTGGCATAACACGAATTAGAAAACAAACCGTGGATGATGGGTGCCCAAAATTTACCGTTGCACACAAGAGGTAACATAAAGCTCAGGAGCTAGTGTCTCCTAACAGTCGCAGCTTCACGTCTTGTAGTCTTCATCTATTGTAGTATTCATGCCACGTTTCATCCTTGTAGTCTAGTTTAGTTTGTGTCTGCCTCCTGCTTTTGTCAGGCTGCATTTGGGCCCCCATCTCTTAACCTTCCATGCCTCATTCTTGACACTTTTGATGATGCTGCCATCATTCAGGATGACTACATCAACAACACTGTCTTTCCTGTGCTGCTTAAATACATATAATCACATTATCCTGTTGGTTGGACAAGGCAAGTTTTTTGTATAGCACAATTCAACAACAGGGTGATTAAAAGTGCTTTACAGAATACAAGAAGCATCATTTAACATTACCATTACCATTTTTTAGTGCTCCGTATCTGGAAGTCCCACACAGTGTTAGCTCTGTAATGCTCTTCCACTTTTGGGGGTGTTTACCAATTCTGCACAGATGTTTCTTTACACTATGCCAGCTACTTGGTTATGGCGTTGCCTGTATTCTTTTCTGTCAGTATTTTACACCCTGCTGTTAGATGTTGTATTATTTCAGGGACCTCTTTGCACAGCCAGCACCTGGGATCCTGCATGGTGTTGTAGATCTGGGCCTCTTTTGCCCTGGTTGAAGGCTCCTGTTCTACCATGAATATTGCCTCTGTGCTGTCCTTCAGTACAGTCCTCTCTAGCTGTTTGTAAGACTTGTATTACACATTCCATATGTTGGTGGTACATTGTACATGTAGTTGGTACATGTAGGCGTTTTTCCTGCCATAGTTCCTCCAACTCCTTCTCCTTGAGGTTTACACTGCCTGAGACATTTATTAATTGCTTCATCCTTTGGGGCCAACTGATGTATTCATGGACCATGGATGGCTTATCTTGGATAGTGGCTGTGATGCCCATTGGTCTCTAGTCCTTTGCCTCCTTTTTTACACTTAGTGTTGAGCCTCTGGATCCAGTAGGTAAGGGTGGAACCCCCCAAGCATGTTCGGCTGCTTTTAATGTTTTAGCAAATGTGGTCTGAACTTCCTCATTCGGCCAGATTATTATCCCAGAAGGGTCTGATTACTGTCAGGGCATAGCTGTCTGGTGCCAACCGCCACACCACTGTGCAGAATACACTAATAAACAACAATAAAAGGCTTTACTGGTTTTACTGATGATTTTCTTTAAAACCTAATTTATTATCAATAAAAGCTAAGAGATTTTATTGATTGGTTAAATAAAGGTTAAATAAAAACCTAAAAAAAACGAAATAAAAACTTAAGTTGGGTTCAATTAGGATATGTGTTGTTTTGGATAAGGGTCATGTAAATCCATGTTATGACTGCGTCGGTGTGACTGCTGCAGCAGAAACCCTGCTGTGCGTGTGTGTGTCTGGTATGCTGATAACACATGGGCAGAAGGAAGTAGCTGGGGGGGGGGGGGGCCTACTGTCTGATTTTTTCCTTCAAGCCCTTTCAGATGGTGTCAGCATTTATCAGGTCATCCTTTTTTATCAACATGACAATGTGCTACTGCTAACCAACTGCTAACTTCTAAAGACAAGTTAAAATGTGCTAGACAACTGCAGGATGATGAGAAAATTATAAAATGAACATAAAACAGCAAGACGGGACTAAAACAAAGTTGAATGATTTGGCCTTTACAGCAGGAGCTGTGTTGGAGCTAATCATTTTAATGGTTTTAGCTTCAAGATAGATTGCATTTAAATGTTGTATTATGTGTCTCGAAGCATGATTTCTCTCAGCACTTTCTAATTAGCTATTTTGATCACACAAATATGGTTTTCATGCACACACCTAATCTCTTGTACTTTTTCGAATCATTAACTCAAGTCCTCCTAACTTTTTGACTTGCATGCACTCCCTCTCTTTCATCACCTGATACTCACAAAAATACACTCCTCGCTCTTTCTTTTCTGTCCTAAATCTTCCTCCTGTCAATTCCTTGCAACGTTTCAAGAACTCACTTTATGTATTTTTTCACCTACATGTCTCCGTGTACCTTCACACATTCTTTGCTGTGGCGGCAGTATAATAACAGACTAGACAAGTGATTACATTCAAAGACATCTGTCTTCAAATTGCATCACATGCTTCTTTGTACAGTAACTCACACCTCTAAACAGGTCAGATCTGACAGGTGGAGACTTTGGAGACTGGTAGGTACAAAGTACAGTTTTTTTCTTCATTCGTAACTGACGTGTTTGAAGTTAATAACAGGGATACATTTCATAGTTGCAGCTAATTTTGATGGCACACTGAGAGGTTACATTTCATGTTCCAGCCCTGATTTTGCAGGTGAATTAAAGGTATCCATTGCCATGTTCAGCCTTAACACCACAGTTAATTAAAGGGATATGTTTCATAAACTGATTTAACCAGCAAAATATATTTTCAGTGGTCTTCAGATGGCACTTCAGGTCATCGATGTTATAAATAGTACAAGACAGAGACTAAGCCTCAACTGTTATATATATATAAGATCTGGAGGTGAGAAAAAGTATTGTTGCGAAGGTTGTTGGTGTACACTTTACTGACATTTACACATTAGCACATGGTAAATATATCATTGTTGTTCAGGCTTCCTTCCAAAGCCCAAAGCTAGCTAGCTATCTAGCTATCTATCTATCTATCTATCTATCTATCTATCTATCTATCTATCTATCTATCTATCTATCTATCTATC
>JBAMHW010000014.1:7092988-7108898 GCA_037177495.1 Rhadinocentrus ornatus | reverse complement strand
TGCTTGGCCTTCTTGATGCCCCGCTTCAGTTCAGCCCTGGCTGTATTGTAGGCTTGTGAATCTCCTGATCTGAAGGCGATCTACAGAGTGATGCAATTTTTTTCTTGTGTGTGTCAAAGTTAATGTAGTAGTTACTGTGTGTATAAGGAGCTTCATGGTGTTGATGACATCTCAGAGTTAGATTTGAATTCTGTTGTTAACACAGTAGCTTTCAATTGTTGGTGGGCAAGAAACAGTTTTTTATTTAGCTAAACGAAAATTATTTAGATTATATGTTCTTTTCACAGTAGATGCTTTTATTTGTCACAGCGTGGAAAGAACTTTCAGTAAAAGATTTCGTTCATGATGAGCGTTCAAAGCAGTCAATGTGTTTAAAACTAGTTGCTGGTGAGTGACGCAGTACCCTAAAATAAAATATAGCTGTCACATGGTGCCCAGGGTTGGTGAAAAAGAGTTGTGGAGTGCAGTTTCTCCGCCTGGGGAGTCTGCAGCCCCCAGAATATGCATAATGAAAATCAGGGTGCTATCAAAACAAGTCAGAAGCCCAGAGTTTTAAGGTTAGAAACTTGCGTAGTGTTGCTTTAACAAAACACAGTGTACAAGAAAGCCAAGATTACAAAAAACACATGACACCCATAGTATTAAAGTACTTCCATTTTGTGGGTCAAACATTCTTCAGTCCAACCATTGTAGATCAGAGGATGGTTGCTGGGGTCTTAAATGTCTCATTTACTTTCTTGCTAAATGCAATCATTCTTTTATATGTTTATTTTATTGAGGTTGTTTAAAGCACTGAGGAGCTGCTGATATCTCACCCGCGGTAAACGGCAATCAGAGTGATCAGATCACTTTAATTTTGGAGAATCCAGCAGCAGTTGTGACAACTTAGGAGCTAAGCTAAACTCAGAACTCAGCCACACAAATATGAATATTTGCCATTTGAAAAAACAAAAAGTTTAAAAAATTTTGTTGATCAAATGCTATGTGAAGTCAATTTTACAGTCTTCCTTTGGCACCAGATGGGTTTCACGTCCTCACTGTTTCTCAACTGAAAATCACCTGCAATCTTTTATGGCGCTGCATGCATGGTGGCTTGTCAATGTGCTGTGCTGCTAAACAGCTAAAAGTGAATAATTGTCTGATACAAAAGTGATGAAATCATTCACTTAAACTTCTTTTAAGACTGAAGGTGTTTTAGTGGGGAAACATTTGTTGTTTCATGGACATTATTCTTGTGCATGAAAACGTTTGGGAACCACTGCTCTAAACTATGAGTGCTCTGACTATTCACCACTGCAAGGAAGGCACTGACCACTCACAAACATTTAAGGGTCAGGTCACCCTGATTCCCAAATGAATGAAATGACTGATTTGAAATGAACATGTGATAAATAGGCTTTTGAATCACAACTAAAGTCAGCATTTTATCCCACTTCTAAAGGAACTCGGAGGAGTTTTTTTATTTGGATCTTATGATTAGGTAAATTAGCCAACATGGTACCTTATCTTCAACCTCTTCAGTTGCCCACCCAGGAAGACCTAAGGCTTCAACGGTCTCAGTCTCATCAGGCAGCTAACACATACCCACACATACACACACCAGCACACTATCACACTTATTTATGCTCTTTTTTGCACACATAGTCAAAATCTTCTTACTTTCACACACACTCCCTCATCGACCTAAACCCTCTGTGCCGACCCCTGGCTCGCCCTGAGAAACGTGTCATATCAATGCTGAGAAGCAGGTCAACCATTCTGTAAGTGCAGCAAAGTGAAATAATTGCAACATCGACTGTTCCCTGCTTACATTAAAACAACCTCCCCCACCACCTCCCAAATAGCATCCAATCTCCACCCTCTTTGGACCCACCCTTTTTCAGCTCATAAAGCAATTCATAACAAGCTGCTTTCCTAAAGACAGCTTCTGGAGTACAAAGCTGACTGGCAGTGGTGGAACGCTTATTGTTTTTTAGATGGACAGATCATGAAATGTTTAGCAACAGACAGGTTAGTGAGTTGTGCTAACAAGCTGATCTCCCAGCTTCCCCAGTCTTTCCACTTCATTTGGATCCATGTGCTTTTGACAGGTATTGGGGTCACAGGGGTGATGAGTCTTAAGCACGCCAGCTTTTCAAGTCCCAAAGATTTGTCATCCACTGGCTATACCTCCCCTTTGAACCTAAGAGATGTAGGGTTGTCTGTGCAAGGAAGCATGACCAAGCATACAATGGAACGAGTGTGAGATATCATGTAGGTGAATGTGTGTGTTGTTATGGGTAGATGTGAGAAGGGAGAGGAGGAGGTTGGCTTAAGGAAGAGTGACTGAGGGTATGAAAGTTTCACAAGCAGTTTTTCTGAATTTGAGCAACTTAAATGAGGTTTTGTCAGAAAGGCTTTGACCTTATGCTCTCTTTTATGTTGGATTGTGCACCAGTGGTGCCAATTACTTTGTTCTATTGACACTTCAGATTTTAATCAAACAAAAAGTTCACTGTAGTAAAACTGTCCTGAAGAAAAACTATTTTTGTTGTATTCAAATCCATTTCCCAACTATGTGAGAAAACAATCAAAAACATGCTTGCATAGACCTGGCTGAGTTTCAGTGTTTCTCAGTAGTGATTCTGTACACAGAATCTATGCCAAGGAGAGGTGGAGAGCGTTCCAATCAAGCTCCCTGTGCAGAATTCTTGTGTTCAGAGAAAGGAGCTTAAAATAATACCATTTTCATTTTTCCTTCAGGTTTGTGAACTGTTTTATGATGCATCAAATAAGTATTAGCTTATTGCATGAAAGACATGTGCTTTCTCCATCCTGGAAGTGTCATAAAATAAATATAAAGTTTTTAAATACATTAAATTAAATTTTAAAAAAAATTATCCAAGAAGGAAATTACATAGATGTAATATTTATTTATTTTATTTTATTTATTATTAGTGGTAAGCCACTCAGGGATCATCTTCATGCATTGCCTCTTAAAATTCCTGAATACCATGGATGACAACACTAATGAGAAAAAAATTATGTCTATCCTCAGTTGCTTCAACAATCAACAGCTGCATCCCCGGAGTATCGCACATAGTTTGTTTTCTTCAAATGCCACCACTGGAACACCTCTGTAAGAATAGATATCGAACTGGATTAAATCTGCACATTCCTGCATGACGTATGGTGTTTTTATCCTCAGAACCTCATACCTTGCGGCTATCTCTCTTAAAAATGTGACGCAGTGTGAAATGGACCTCATTTTCTTTTAAAATAGGAATCATACATATTAGTTTTAATGTAGAAAAGCTACAATTCAGTTTAGTTCAAGAGTCACTGTTTCAAAAAAAAAAAGTAATATCATTGTGGATTATATTTTACATCCAATAAATCTTTTTCTCTGTTGATTTAATTTACCATTGTCAAGTTTATGAAGCAAAAAAAAAACTATCCACAGCTGCAGTGAGCTGAAAGCACACAGACACCAACTGAAATGATGCCGAAACTGAAGTTTACGTCCGCTGGGTTCAGAATCAAACTGATTGGCTTTATGTTTCCTGGTACTGAACAAATTTTTGACACCTTTGGCCATTTGTTTAACCTATTTTTCAACTCTTGTCTGTGGTCACAAATGCAAGTAAAATGAGCTGCCTCTGAAGCGCATAGCTCTCTTTTAGTAATGAGCTCAGTTATCCAGGAAGGCCTCAGAGGAGAATCCCTGCTCCTTTGCATCTAAAGATGCAACTTAAAGGTGGCTTGGGCATCTGTTCATGATAGCATCTGGACACCTTCCAGGAGAGGTGATTAGGACATATCCTACTTGGGAGCGTCGAGGCAGACCCAGGGATTGCTGAGGCAACAATGGACAACAGTGTCCTCCATTCTCCTCAAGAGATTTTGGCAGAATAAGGTCTTGGGTTGTGTGATCAGTCTGCTGATTGAAAAATAATGTATTCACACACATTTTATGTTCAATCCAAATTTAAACTCAAACATTCGCTTATTTTTAGTGGTTCTAAAAACTGCAGATAGGACACTGGGCTTTAATCTGTGACAAAAACTAAATGTTACTTCCCAGATTTAAGGCTCAAAGAATCTATATCCCTGTGGGGTAATATCCTATGCAGCAAAGAATAAAACAAACGGCACAACAATCACAAAGAAACAATACCAAAAGTAATAACAGAAAATAACTGCTTATTCAACAGAGCAATGGCAGCAGGGACAAAAGAGTACTTGTATCTGTAAGTCCTTCATTTTGGCAGGAAGGACCTACACCCTGATGGAAGCAGCAGGAACTCACGAGCCAAAGAGTGGCTCTGATCTGCAAGCATTGAAGGGGCTGTGCTTAAAACTATGACTAGATAGAGGGCTTAGTGGTTATTCAGGTTTATTCCTAATATTTTTCTGCAGTCTTACAATCCCTTGCAATTTGTTTTTATATTTGAAGGAAATTATGGGGCAACCCGACAACCATAGAATGGAAACGAGATGTTGAATATGATTAAAATGGTGTTATGTAATACACCAAAGTGTGAAGATTTCATATAACCTGTGGGGGAAGGAAGGGACATAAAGTTGTGCCAAATTAGGTAAGTCATAAAAAAGAAAAGTACAACAACAAAAACCTCTGACTTTTTTTTAATAAAGGTTTTACCAGAGCATCTACGATAGGTGGCACCAACCACTAAACGTGTGTTAACTGTGTGTCCAGGCAAAAAAAATAAATTACACAGTAAATATACACAGTTGCCCAAACTCACCTGGTCCAAAGCCTCTTAGCACATTCCTTTTCACAACTTAATGTGCTTCAGCACAGACAAAGGAACAGAGAGGAGAGAAGAAGTGTGCTACTTGGAACCGTTCAATGACGATGCACAGTTGGGAAGGTCTCTTAGTTGGACCTTGTGAGGTATAGTACCTGAGAAGAACAGAGAGGTGAGAAGAACGGGGGCAACCACAGAAAGTGCGGTGTACGTAACACACAAATTTAACCACAATTTTTTGCATCTAAATGAGTGGTAATAACATTAAGAAACCAAAATTGTTGTAAGGAGATCTGTGGCATTTAGTGGCTTAACAATGTGCTGTGTATGTCTGTGTTTCCTGAGTTTATTCCTTAGCAAAAAGAGCAACATTGCATTATTTTAAAGCAAACTGTAAACTATGTGTAGTTAGGTTATTCAGTGATATAATGGGCCAAACAGAAAAAGGCTGCTATTGAAAAGGCTGTAGGGCTAAAAGCCTCTCTAGGCTGTAACCTGAACACAACGGGCAGATTTTAAGCATTTTGCAAACAATAGGAAACATATCTCCACCCCCTCTCCCATCATCATTATTGTACATTTTGTGAATTGGTGCGGCCACTTCCCTTAAAAGGAGCAGTCCTGTATCTAGCAAGTGGCCTGAGGTCAAGTATTTGTCCTATGTGCCTTGCTTGTCTGCTGACCTTTCCATGTTTATTTTACTCAGATGGTCAGAAGACAGTGTGAGGAGGCTATTTGCATACTAAGACAAAGGATACTTGAAAAGGGAAAAAATAATGCCTAATGTGTCCATGTTAAGATTTTCTAATGTTAAAGGTTTACATCAAGATCAATTATTTTTAAGGGTATGTCTGAAAGGGTTGATCTGATTTTCATGGTGCGTACTGTCATTCCAATCAAATTCAACCCTCTTTTTACTATTATGTGACAATGTTGACATGGAACAAAAAAATAGGAGGGGTTTGTCGTTTTGCTTTTTTTGTTGTTGTTTTTTGCAAGACCTTTGCGGTAAATACAAATAGACAGCCTCCTATAGACATCATTTTCTGTGACATGCAGTGACCCACAATAAGTGATTTGGGAAATAACTGGCTAAAAACAATAAAGGACTCTTATGGTTGTTCAAGGCCTTGGTGAGATATCAGGAGGTTACAAACAAGAGAACCTGGCTTAATTAAGAGAATCATTAATGAATGAGTGATTTGATAAGGGTTTGGGGGGTGTAGGAGGGTTATTGTTGCTGCAAAAATGGGAGGGAAATCCCCTGAGGAAAGGAAGTGACCCACATTTTGCAAGAGGGATGATGGGTAAAACTCATTCCCCCACTTACTAAACCCCTCCATCCTCAGCAGCCTACTGATTGGTTCATTACCCATAGTAAACACTACCCCTTGCCCCCCTCCCAGTGATCAGTGAGTCCAGATTGTCCAGATTCCTTCAGTCATCCATTTTAGAAAAACAGACATAGCTTCACTCTCTCTTCATCTGCTAAATTTTAGGACTCTGATGGAGGAAATATTTCATTGTTTGACACAAAGGTCCCCAAATATCAATAAAGGAAGCAATTATCTGATGGAAAAGTGGCTTAAATGTAGCTTTACATTACTTTTTATTTTAAACCAATGAAGAAACCAAAGTAAAGATAATCATAAAACCTTTTTAAAGAAGTTGTGAACAATAAAACAATTTTCTGTGTGCTGGAATACAGAAATGTATAAATGAGCAGACACAACTACAAACAACTAATCTTTCCTGGTGGATCATGCCATGTGACCTGGCAACTATCCAACTACTAATTATATAAATTAACCCAATAATGAAAATGATTGCTTAAATACTATTTATATTATTTGGATTGTCATAGCTCCATTGGGTTCTTTTGTGGCATTTAATTAAACATAGGTTTAAGAAACTCTGAATTTGTGGGTGAAAAAAGATAAGATAATACCAAAGCATTCATTTAGTTATTTATGTACTGTTATTCTGCTGTTTTATTTCTTCCAGATTGGCTTACAGTGTTGAACATCCTAAGGCCAATGTTTTAACTGATGTTCTTCTGCCTCCTGTTAAGAGAGAGGTGTACTTTTACACCTGCAGGCATTCTAACAGCGTGCATTGAGGTGGTCTGCTTTCACTTCAGATCAAGGTGAGGACCTGTATTCATGTGGACACTTATGCAGAAGTGGGAGTGGCACAATGAAATCCCATGCATTTTAAGTTGTGCTTTCAGGCTAAATCCTGCCAACTTTGACTGGAAAGCCCCCATTGATGTGCTGCAATTTCATCCTGCCCCTCAGGGATCTGGATGAGCGCTCTCTGAAGGTTAAAGTTTTGGCCGTGTTGCATACGAGATGATTTACCTTTACCATCTGACATCTGTGCCTCTCTGCTTTCCACTGCCTGTCATTCCAGGTTACTGCTGCTTCACTGCATGGATTGCCGTTGTCCTCAGGCGGCAGTGCTGTTGCCAGCTCCTCTCAGATGGAAGGGAGGACTGACATAGGTCTACTATGAAGCTATGAAGCCATAGGTCCAAAAGGAAACAAAAGAATGTATCAGAATATCATATAACAGCAACATTCAAAGTCAAAAAAAGAAAGGGAAGAAACTAGAGAATAAACAGAATAATAGAGGTTAAAATGAAATTCCTGCTATTTCACTAAACAGTACTGTTGTGATTTAAATACATAAAAGACAGCAAGCTTTTCTGGCCTTAACATCTTCCATATTGCATACATACCACATTCACCAGCTCATCCGGGGGTTATCCGAAGGCGTTCCCAGGGTGTCCTGGGTCTTCCCCAGGGGCCTCTGTCTATATATATATATATATATATATATATATATACATATATATATATATATATATATATATATACATATATATACTTATATGTATAACTTGAGGGCACATCTTCTCCCTTTGTGATCCCGTCTCACTTACTAATTGCATGTTTGCCTTAGTCTTTGGTGCCCCCAAGTGACCATAGAAAAGAGTATTAGTATTAAAGATCTACAAAATGAAAATGCATAGTTTCAAGTTTGTATATATATATATATATATATGTGTGTGTATCAAGGTACATCTGTATATATATTTTGTAGCTTATGTCTCACCAGCCAGTATCACGTGGCTAACGCATCTGCCTGCCATAGATGCATGGTCAAATTTACATGTAAGGTAAATTTAGACTTGCCACTTAATCAGTAGGATGAAGCAAAAGACATGGGGAGAATAAATGTCTTTTCACATTAATAAATACACTCACACAACTTATTTCAATTTTAGTTTATTATTTTTCTTGACATTTTTTTTTCTGGAAAATTAGCTAAAATGTAAACCCTCAGAAGTAACGTTTGGGGTACATGTGTTCCTGGTTGTTTTGAGGTTCGACACTTTACACGGTTGCATGACTTTGAAAAGATGTTTATTATTATTTAGAATTGCTTTATAGTCAACCTAACAAGAACTAATGTTTATAAACGCCTATAGTTACGACGAAAATGCGGCTTTTAGAGGACAGCTTGGAAATAAACAGGCAACATGTTTTTTTGGCACGAGCTACATGTTGTTAAGCATTGGGCGCTGAATGCATCTTTGTTGTCACGTGACAAAGCCAGTGGCATACACTTTTCATGAGGAAAAAAAGCCTTGTTTAACTATGTCAATGATGGATAGAGGCTACAGTCCAAGTGCAGCAGTTTGCGCATTTTGTGGGGAGGCCTTCCAGCTTCCTGGTAGGGAACTTAAAACCTGTTTATTTTAGCTAAACCTGTTGTCATATCGTGTTTTATGATAAACTAAGTTACAGTTATGATTAGGTTGCTACTAATGCTGGTAGAATTAGCTCGTTACTAGCAGGTGTGCTAGCTCGAAACTTCAACAAATACAGTAAATCTAAAATTTGTATACCGAATATAATTCATACAGTTGTCTAGTTATTTTGTCTTTTTTGTGTTTCTGCAATGTTTAATGAAGTTAAACTTAATGGCGCCAAAGCTAAAAGAAGCGTTTGCTTTGCTAAGTTGAAAAATCGAAATCAAATAGGAAGGATGGCACATCTAAAAAAAAATTCTTACACTAAAAATAAATATTTGTCAAAGTTAATGTCTACGATAATTTCGAAGTCAACTTCTTTTCTTTTTACTTTTGGCACGTGGTCAAAATGAGCTTTTCGTGTAAGCGATAGCTATCAATTTGGCACCTTGCCCTTTTAAGGGTCGGCACCGACCCGTTTTTAGGTTTTAAATAAGAGAAAAGAACCACATAAACATGTTTATTGCAATGAGGCTTTCTGGTTTTGTCTTTAACTAACATTTAATCAAAATGAAGCAAAAAAAAAAAAGTCTCTAAATGATAAAATGCTCTTGTTGAAATAACAACCTTTTGTTTTGTCATGGTCGGTTATGTCCCAGTTGTAAGAATAAGATTATAAAGCAAGCATGAGCCAAAACTAAAATTGTAAGTGCACTTTCATTCTCCTCTTGTCTCCCAATCATTTGAGCTTTAGATGATTCTCTTTGTGCGTTGTTTTCCTGTTTACCTGCACACAAACAAAACAAAGCTGGGCATGTCCAGCGTTCAGTATAGAATTGGTGACTTGCAGAGTGCACATCTTCAAAAATGAGAAGAACATTTTCACTGAGCCAAGTTCTGGATCATATTGTTGGTGAAAATAAACATAAAAGGTATACAGATGAGTGGCTTCCTGAGGAGGAAGCCAATGTTAAGTATTATCCAGAAGACACATCTGTTGAATTATTTTTAGTGAAGTTGCTACCCCTGAAAGATTCAAAACCAAAGATGGTAAAATCTGTTGGAGGTCAGTACCTCATGATGCATATGGCGGTGCAGCTGCTGCAGATGTCATCCAAATGACCCCTGCACCGTCACAGGAGTTAGTGACATCAAGACGTGTTTTGAGCTATTTATGCCAATGTCAGTAAAAAAAGAGGCATCCTTGCTTTGAGAAACTTGTGGGGGGAAAAAGTGCTGAAAACAAACAAACCAAAAAACAACAACAACTTCTTGGTCTTTTTCTTGAAGCAAATGTTTAAGGGTCAAAACTGACCTGTAACATTATATACTTCACTATAGTTAATATTAAAAAGAAAAAAAATTAAGAAATGTGTTTTAATATCCCTCAGTAATAGTCAGGTAAGAAAACAACCTTTTATTTATTTATATGATTCTCTTGAAATTCATATTAACATCTTTTTTTATTCACAGAGGGGCATACTGACAATTAAATGTCCTAGAGGCCCACACCAAAAACATTAAAATCAACATTTCTATTAATAAATAAGGCTAACAAAATAACCAAGAGATATTAAGGAAATTGAATGATAGATAATTGTTTTTGTGTATTTTACAGCTGATTTAAGACAGAGGTCAAAACTGACCCATTAACATAAGAGATGGTAACAGAAAACTAACACAAAAGGAAGGTTAAGAGACCCAAAAATTAATATTTACCAAAAACATATTAAAAATATTTTGTAATATCAAGATAAGATCCTATTGATCCCAACTGAAGGAAAGGTTTGAGGAGAAGGATTAGAATGACTCATCATTTTAAGCATGCGCCTTCATTTTGGGCACATGGAGTCCAGCTGTTGGCACGCATGGCTTCCAATGACAGTCACTAGTGTTTTAATGATATGACAGAAATTAGAAGTTTTAAGGGACATATGCATAGATTCAGCCAAATGCATCAAAGCTGATAGGAATTTTTTCCCAGTACAGGAAGACCAAAACGTGATGAAAGAAATCTACGAGCTTTTGAAAGTCAAGAAGTGGAATTATCCTCTTTCAGTCATTTTCTCTGATGTTGTCTTATTCCTACTTGTCATTTTCAGAGGATGACATCCCTGGCAACCTTCCTCGCATTCTTTTATGTGGCCACATCTTCTGCACGTTTTGCCTGCTGTCGGTTCAGTGTGATGATGTTGTTAGATGTCCTAATTGTGAGGTAAAATAACCAGTGATCTTACTATTTCAAAGGAGCTCAAAGGTTAAACATAACAAATTTAACAGATTCTCCCTTAGCGGTTGACTTTATTCTTGGTCAGTTCCTGTTTTTCAGTATTGGTAACACATTATATTCTGAACTGTTGTGTGCTTTTTGTTATTGTGTTTAATCAGTTTTTAATCCGGCTGATTCTCCTCTGCTATACTAAGTGTTACTGACCTCCTTCCTTAGTCAGATAAGTCAGTAAATGTAACTGTTGAATTAGTAGCATGACAATAAAAATCCTTACAGGTTGAGTCCACTCTTCCTGAAGGGGGAGTATATGGACTGCTGGAAGACAGCAGAATTGTGGGCCTTATCTACACTGCTAAAATGAACAAGATGAAAAGGTAAAATGCAGTTTTGAATGTGAACTTGGGACCATTTGGAGCAAAGACACATTATTTTTGCGAGCACACATTGTTCCTATCTGCATAGATGTACTACTATAAAACATTCTTTCAGTTTTAAATTCGTTTTTCTTCCTCATTTTTCGCTCCTCTGCACACTGCTATACACCTATGCACATGCTCTAAGTGAACCGTTTGTTCTGTCAACATGCTCGCTCAACTTGGTGCAGTGCATCAAATGTGCCATATTTCCAACCAGTCACGGGTTCAGACAGTATCATCCTGATAACACTGGAAAAGATGGTTTCTAAATTAAGAGTAGTTATTCATTTTAAACTTCAAATTGTTTTCAGTTAGACTTATATCTAAAGAAATCACTGTCATAATATTTATACCATGCTAAGTGACATAGAGAAATTGGCAATCTTGATGTTGATGTCTTTGTTTGATTTAGCTGGGGGAGCAGCAGCAGGACACATTGAATAAGAGAGATGCCCATCTGGTAGCGTAGCAAAATTAAACAAAGATAATCAACTTTTACCTACTGGATGTCAGTCAGCATGTTGAAAATAATATGATGGCGCTTCCTATGCAATAAATAAATATTTATTTTTTAATCTGGAAATTAAAATACTTAAAAAGTAATGCAATGAAATTTGAAATGAACAGCCTCTCCTGACTTTGAAACCATCTGTTCCAGTGTTGTCATGAGGCAGCGAAGCTGCCGATGAAGATGACTGTTTGAGCCTGCAAAGGTGTGTGACCGCATGCAGAGGAGAGAACAGTGAGGGAGCAGATGAAGAAAACAGGGAAAGTTCATACACATCCACACAGACAGGAGCAAACCACTTAGTGTGCACAGAACTAGTTCTTTTCTTCTTTTTTTGCTAAGATTAAATTATTCTTTGTGGAAAAATATTTTGTGCTAAAACTGTAATTGATGTTCCTGTAAAAATTATTTTGTCTGTACTTCGAATTGCACTCTGCTCTCTCAGGAATGAGGCATAATTCCTGAGGTAGAATGCCATATTCTACCTCGGTGTGTAACAAATGTATGTGATAGATTTGATAAAAAATAAGTCTTGGCTTTAATTATTACTTTTCTGTTTCCATCTTCTGAAGCCTCCGGTCTGTCAGATCTAGATACCAGAGAAGGAAAAAACTGTTCATAACTGGAGACATCAACACTAACATAGAGAATACGAAACAGGTATTGTTTAAATGAGCACAAGTTGTGCTACTGGTAAACTACTAATGTTGTCATGTCAGCTATCACTTATTTTGAACATGTAGAGTATTAAATGTTAAGATATTAAAGTAGTGCACCGTAAAACGTGTATTTTAGCTATAAACAACATAGTATTACTTCATTTTGATGAAAACCACCTAAACTGCTCATAAAGTTTGTACATTTTTTAATTTCATTAAAAAACTGGATTTTAGGGGGTCAAAAATGGCTCATAACTAGCCCCACCCACACACGCACAGGGTAAAACCAGTTTTGTTTTTTTGTGTGATGTAGAGCCGTACTTGGTGCTTCTCTACATCGCGAGAAAACTCTTACAACCTTACAGCTCCCTTCCTCTAGAAGCAAATAGAAAACTGCACCCACCAGCGCATAGTAACACTCTAGGTCTATTTACCAGTATTCCACAAATCAAGATTTGTAAACATATGTCATGAAGTTACAGGATTTAATTTTTTGTTCAGAAAATGGATCTTGAGAAATCTTAGATGTGTAGTTGTAAATTCATCTTTTAAAGCGGCTCACCCTGAGATATTTTGATTCCTGATCATTTATTACAAAGCCCTTGAAGGAAAAAGATCATGCACTAATTTCTGATTTCTACAAAAAATGCAGCAGGAATTTGAATCACACATTTTTTTGTCTTTAGCCAGCAGATCTTAAGAAGATTGAGAAAGCAGTGGATGAGGCGTTGGTCCAAGCTACGGAAAATCTTGCCAAACTGGAACACATCAATGAGGTGAAAGCTGCCGTAGAACCAAAAGAAAACAATAGCATGCCTACATTTTAGTGTATAATTAATTGTGTACACACTATTTCTTAAGAAAACAATCCACATAATAAAGAATTTGTTAATCATATCTCTAAACAATTGTTCTCTAAGTGTGTTTGTTAAATGCCTTTCTATCCAGACTCTGACGGCTGGTGTGGTAGAACAGGTGAAAAAAGAGCAAACACATCTAAAAATGGAGATCAAGCAGGCAACAGATGAGGCTTTACATGCTGTTCAAAAGTGGTATGAACATTAACTAAAAATGGGGGAAGGGGGGTATTTATATATTTGCACAGACCTTTTTTCCCATCTAATTATTTTAAAGACTGCAATAGAAGATGTAAGTATCAAGGCAGTTTTTGTTGTAATACATGTAATGTCTACATCAACAGGGCAGACGTGCAGTTGAATGGTTTGATAAAACTGGAGGCAGAAATCTCCACCAGGGAAGCAGCTGTGACCCATGTCCAGGACAGAATTAAAGCCCTGGCGATGGCCATGCAGATGGCCAGAGAAATACGCCGTGTCCCCTTCCTGGAGCAGTACTGCATCATCGATAAGGTTAGAGATGTTAAACCTTGTAGACATCCCATGGTGCAGTTGTTCCCAAACTGAGGGGCTCAGGGTTATGATTGCGGGGCTGGGGAGCTGGCCTAAATAAAACTTAGCATTTTTGCACTACTAGTAAAACATGGAAGAGAATGACTTCTGGACGGCTTTGAGGAGATTCTGGTCCACCATCCAGCGGCTCCGGAGGGGAAAGCAGTGCTCCGTCAACACTGTGTACAATGGGGATGGGGGGCTGCTGACCTCGACTCGGGACGTTGTGACGCGGTGGAGGGAATACTTCAAAGACCTTCTCAATTCTACACACATGTCTTCCAATGAGGAAGCAGAGTCTGGGGACCCTGGTGTTGGCTCTCCCATCTCTGCGGCTAAGGTCACTGACGTGGTTAAAAAGCTCCTCAGTGGCAGGACCCCGGAGGTGGATGAGGTCCGCCCAGAGTTCCTTAAGGCTCTGGATGCTGTAGGGCTGTCTTGGCTGACACGGCTCTGCAGCATCACATGGACATCGGCGAGAGTTCCACCTGGACTGGCAGGCTGGGGTGGTGGTCCCCCTCTTCAAAAAGGGGGACCGGAGGGTGTGCTCCAACTACAGGGGGATCACACTGCTCAGCCGCCCTGGTAAGGTCTGTTCAGGGGTGCTGGAGAGGAGGGTCTGTTGGATAGTCAAACCTCGGATTGAGGAGGAGCAATGTGGTTTTCGTCCTGGTCGCGGAACAGTGGACTCTCGTTAGGGTCTTGGAGGGGGCATGGGAGTTTGCTCAACCAATCTACATGTGCTTTGTGGACTTGGAGAAGGCAGTCGACCGTGTCCCCCAGACACTCTTGTGGGGGGTACTCCGGGAGTATGGAGTGCCTGACCCCCTTGTTTGAGTTGTCCGGTTGAAAGAGCCAGATGGACCACATCTCTCGGCTGGCCTGGGAACGCCTCTGGTCCCTCTGGATGAGCTGGTGAATGTGGCCGGGAGAGGGAAGTCTGGGTTTCCCTGCTTAGGCAGCTGCCCCCGCAACCCGACTCCGGATAAGCGGCAGACAATGGATGGATGGATGGACATTAAAACATGGTCAAATTTGTAAAAGTACCAATGGGCAAACAATAATGAGTAAACGAGACATTTCAAGAAACCTAAAAAACACATAAGAAAATATGACAAGGCCCTGGGCATGCATGACCAGGTAATGGTCAATGGTGGGTAATGAAGAGTGACCACGGGGTGTTAAATGTCTATAATAATCAGGATCTAGCATCACGAAGCCAAACAAGTTACAACACCACTTCAGTATTTCTCAACACAAAGAGAAGATCATTAATAATTTTAGAAAAAAAACTATATAACTTAGCATTCCTTCTGTCGCTGATATGTTTTATTTATAACTAATGAAGTAGCAGTCAATAAGCCTATACTAATGACTTACAAACATCTTGACTTTGTTGTCATCAACAAAAAGGGGACCCTGCAGAAAAGGTTTGGGAACCACTGCCATAGAGGGACATAAGAAAGCTATGTGTATATGTTTTTACTGATTTTAATAAGTCAAGCTAAATATACTTTATAGTGCAAAATACAGTGCTGAGTTGAGCTGCTTGTGTTTGGTTGATAGGTACTAGAGACGCTTCAGACTCCTGTAGATGTCACATCCTTTGATACCAAATGTATTACTACAGGCCCTGAAATGAGGTTTGTCATTTTAATTTAATTCAGTTTTATCTATGAGTATACTGTTTATATGAAGTTTATAACTGATGCAGTTTTATTGGAGCACAGGTAGAAAAGCAATTCTTGAATCTGAAAGTCACTTGGTTTTATCCCAATTCCCAATATATCCCAAAAATGCAATACAATTCACAAAGAAGCACTATTCCAAGGCACTTTTTACAGTATAAGTAACCCAACAATTCATCCCTTTTTTAACTCTAGTGATATGTTTGTAAAGTTTTATTATAGAACTTACATAGGCTATAGTGCACGTTTTCAGATACAGACTGATTTGGTCTTCCCAAAGTCGCCTATCTGCAAATATGCTCTCACATTTTATTTATTTATTTTTTTTATTTTAGTTTAATTTTTTTTGTTCTCACCTGTGTGCCATTTATTCCTGTAGATAATTTTGGTTTAAGTTGAGTTTTTGAAAGATTGTCTACAGTCGTCAGTAATTTCTCCTGAATGTAATAATGTTAGGTTCCACCCAGCTTGTTATCAAGTCAAGTTTATCAT
>JBAMHW010000014.1:7060240-7083472 GCA_037177495.1 Rhadinocentrus ornatus | reverse complement strand
GAATTTGAATCAGGTGTGATGTAGCAGGGAGACATCTAAGACCTGCAGGATAGTGGTCCTTGAGGACCAGGGTTGGGAGTCACTGGTCTACTGTACAAGCCTGTGGGGTCAGTCTGTGATCTGGGGTTGCTGCAGTTGGTCAGGCCTAGTTTCAGCAACATTATGTGCCCAAAGAATGAGGTCAGCTGACTACCCTGCATGCAGTAAATACATTTTTTTTTCTTCCCTAATGGTACGGCCATATTTAAAAATTACATTGTTAGGATTTATCTGCCTTGTGAAAGAGTGGTTCAGGGATCATGAGATATCTCTTTCACACATGGATTGGCCACCATAGAGACTCTCCCATCATCACAACAAGAAATTTGAGAATGAATGAATGAATGCATCTCTGGATTGAAATAAAGTTTTTACCATTGCACAAGCTTATCAGAATAATGCTACAGTCACTGCTGCTGTAATCAAACCTAAAGGTGGCCCAACAAAATATTAGTGTGCGACTTTTTTGAATGGGCAGTGAATTTTAAATATCTTCAAAATAGGTTTCTTCAACAATGTATTTTAACACATTTCTTGCCTGTCTTAATTTTATCTACACAGTAAATGCATGTGACTTATTTTAAATGTCTTGATATGAAGCTCCTTTCCCAGTAAGGAGTGGACGACCGAGTCTTCACTTAGGGCTGTGAACAGCCAGCTGAGAAAGATGGGGGAGTTTGTGAAGGTGGAGCTAGATCGATTTGCCCCTCAAGCCATCAGATGTTCATTAAAGGACCTGGTCCCATTTGATCTGGTAAGACCACAAAAGTTTAAACAACACTATAATGATGTTTAAAAAACTAATATTTTAAAATGTTTTAATTAATTAATCTAATCCTAGTTTTAAAAAGTAGATCATCTTAACTTGTTAGTTCTATTGTTTACTTAATCTTGTCTCAAGTATTGTGAAGAAAAGGACACTTATGTAAATAAATACACTAACTAGTGGTTGGTGTTTTTTTTTTAGTAAAGTATTTTTTGCAACACAGCAAACAGTCTGACAACACTGTTTGAGACTGAAAGAATATTGCACTTATTTTACATTAATTCCTTTTCTTACATTTATTAATACATTTTTGTTGTATTTTTTAGGTTGTGGTGTTATTTTTGTAGTGTTCTGACTTTGATAAAAAAAAATATAAATACATTTTTCCCCCTCCATAGTATTGAGCACTATCATGACAACCTATTTTATGCCATGGCGTAAACAAAAACATTGAAACCTTTAAAAGAATTTACCAATCTCTTTTCAGTTGTGGGAATCATATTCTGAATATTTGTAAACAGGTTGTTAAACTACTTGAATTTAAAACTTTTCACTGATACCCAGGAACATCCTCAATGCCACTTTCTATACCAAGGAAGAAAAATCTCACATTTATAGGTTTAAAGTGTTACTTTATAAAATAAAAATAAAAGGCTGTCCTAATAGTTTATTTTTGTGTGTATGCGTGCAGACAAAGGGCTGGAGTAAAGAGGCACAGGTTGAACTCTGCAATGTAGTTGGCTCCTCAGCAGTGGAGATGTGGCCTTTGGGTCAGGACAGAGATTCTTTATTGGTGGATCTGAGGAAGACTCCCATGGAACAATCCACTGACGTGCCAATCTCTGTCAGAGAGTACCTAGTTTTCATTGAGGTGGCCAGGTAATCATAAACTTTATGTGTATTGGTATTATAATTAATTTACAAAATGTCAGAGCTTTACCTTGCCTTACCTTGGTTATATTTTATCAACATTGCTTATAGGTTTTATTCTCCAGTGACCCTGGGCAGGAAACCTCTGATGTACTACCCTCCTGTTTATCCGCAAATAAACAAAGAGCTCAATGCTGTGGTCTGCCACATCAACAACCCTGCAGACTTCTACATTCAGTTGGTACTAGTCACCACTCAGATAACAGGGAATAAAAATTTAAACCCGGAAGCAATCAAACTCTTTGTGCATCATTATGACAATATAGTAGTTTAGGAAAATTTCACGGAGATTCTGAGAAGAGAATTTGATAGGACAAAGCACATCCTTCTCTTTTAGTTTAAACCCTCTTTTTTGTTTAGACTTTTTTTCATCTTTACATTTTACATAAATCTAACTCCTCACTTCCTCCCCAGGTTGATAACATGGAGTCCTTGCTGCTGTCAGCCAAACTTCAAGATTGTTACAATGCAACACTGCTGTATGGAGAAGATGAGCTCAGGGTCTACTGCCCTGTGATTGGCCAGGCCTGTGCTGCCCTCTTTGAAGACAAGCTGTGGTACAGAGCTCAAGTCATTGGTGAGGATGTGTATGATCAGTCTAAATAAAGCTACAGTCTGAATAAATAACATTTTAACAGAAATCTTACCCCTGATAGTGTAAGATAAAAAGAGAACGTACCACCAGCTGCTTTTGGTCATTTTTGCAACTTAATGAATGTCTGCAAGCTAGGCAGCAAAACGATTATTTTTGTGGGAGTGTGCCAACGTGCGATACTGTGCTTTGTCTTTGAGCAAGTTATTTAATCTATTAAATTCCACATATTGCTTTGAATCCTCCTGTTGCTGGGCCGTCTTGGTATGTGGTCGGCTGGTCTGTTTTTTTGTTTTGTTGTTGTTTTTTTGCTTAGAAAGGTTCCTAATTGAACGAAATGACCCAGTCGTATCTAATTGGCAGCCACAGCAAAGGCTTGTCTCATTCTTAAAAAAATCCTATGGAAGGGAGTTTCAGTGTTTTCTTTGTTGTCTTATTTGGCATAAGTAACACTGTATCGTCCTTTTTAAAGGGAAATTTTGTCTATTTGTCCCCAACGTTTAAAGATAAGCCTAATAATTTTTTATACAGTTGTGCTTCCAGGGATTCGTTTAAAAAAAAATAAGATAAAATGACAAATGGAGGCTGCGAATTAACACACATTCCTGTGGTTGGGTGTTGTAAAGATTGTGGACCTTGTTTTTATTGAATTATTAGGGGTTAAAAAAAAACAAAAAAACATTGTAGCACACTGATGTAACCTGACAACGTGTGTGTTTGTTTGTGTGTGCAAAGGTCATCTAGGGCAAAGGAAGGTGGAAGTGCAGTATGTTGATTATGGCAATAAGAAAATATTGTCAGTCAGCGACTTGAGAAAGATCAAAGATGAGTTCTTGGCCCTTCCTGTTAAGGTAAAATCATGTTTTGTGCTTAAACGGCTTTATATAACAAAAATATAGATTTATTCTCCAGTATCAGACGCTAAGATGGCACATTTTGTTAACTTGTAATTTATGTTTACACTTCCATGAAGGTTTAAATTAACAAGAACTATTTCTTCCTTTATCCAGGCAATTCCCTGCAGTTTGGCAGATGCGATTCCTGTGGATGGAAAGACCTGGAGCGAAGCTTGCACCAAGAGATTCGTCAGCCTAGCTCACCAACAGTGTGTCACTATTGTAGCTACAGGTACTGGGTGCTTCACCAAACTGATTTCTGTGTGTGTGTATTTTTTTACAGTTTTTAATTTTCTGCTCCAGGAACAGTCCCAAAGAATGAGTCTTTGCCTATCAAAGTGTTTGAGAGTGGCTTGAACGGGCCAGAGGACAACATAGCTGAGTTGCTGGTTAAAGAGGAGCTTGCCTGCTTCAAAGAGGGGTAAGACTTTCCTGGAGTATATTGTACAGTGTTATAGGTTGTGTAGCCAGAGTGGTAAAAGGATGGCAGTAGACAGAGGTCTTCCAAATTGGAAAAAGTTTATTAGTCAAGGTGCATGTTTCAATTAAACTAAACATAGGAAATGCAAAAACATAACGTAACTTAACAGTTAACTTAATCAGCTAAACACAACTGAAACAAACAAAACTTAACTTACACATGCACTCTGCTACATCATCATGGCCCCCCACACAGACAAAAAGCCAACCTTTTTTAGGGTTGAGTCCTATTATCAAAATGGCTTCCCTAGGCTCCTCCCATTCCACAGGTAAATCTGTCCCATAAACATAAATTCAACACAATTACCTGACTCATTCCCAGTAAACTAAAATAAATACTGATAGTTTTTGATAAATAAATCCTACATACAGCTTGCTCTTCAAAGAACAATATTTCATTGTTCATTGATTGTTCACTACATTGATCTGTTTGCCTAATAACAGTTTAGATATAAAGAATTGCCTTTAAAGTGTGAGAAAATACGGAGCCCATCTTTTTAGCCCAGTTCATCTTTTCATACTGCTGTATTGTAGAATTTCTTTATCATTTTACTCACCTCCCCCTGAAGTTTCAATATTTTTTTTCTCTCTAACCCCATTATTTCCTCTTCTTTTGCAGACTGCATTTCAAAGACACCAAACACTCTGTTGATGATTCTGCCATATGGGACCCTCCACTTGAGCTTGCCTCACAAGCAGAGCAAGTTGATACCCAGGAGCAGATTATGTCTGGAAAGGAGGAACCACTTCAGCCTCACATGAGCTTTCCTGTCCAGCTCAAAGACCTGAGAGTCAGGGTCAGCTTTATCAATTCACCGAGCAGCTTCTGGATCCAGTTCACCCAGAACAACTCTCAACTCAAAAGGTCAGCAATTAAAAAGTACCTCTTCGTGATGAGGGCTGTGCGCAGTATAGACAATCTATGCACAATTAGGGATTACCAATCTTAACGTGTTGCATACCAAAATGATGGAACTTGTTAAAAAGCCTCTACTGAGCATTGCCAACCAAAAAGACACAATTAAAACCCCAAACATTAGTATGAGTTTAACACACATGAAAACAGTGCATGTCCACTTCAGTGCTTCTGGTAATTTCACCACTTAAGCAAACCACAATGACAAGATATCGCCTCTTAAAGCAGACTTTGCTGGTTTTAAAGATCTCTGTTTCAGCACTGAGTGATGCAGATTTGGCAAGCTATGAAGAAGATAAAAATGTTCTGTGTTTACTTAGAGACGCCTAGTTTGATTCTGTCACTTCCACAGTAATTTTACATCTTAGCTTTCTTTTAGTTTATTGAAAAAAGGACCATGTACAGCAGTGTTAGTCACATAGAACGTATACCCGTCAGATTGTAGCTGTCTGAGCTAATATCCATTCAGACACAGAAATAAATTACACACAGTTCCGAAAACAATATAGAGTATACAGGCAATGGTGAAAGAGTACATTATATAATAAAGGGGTAAAAGAGTTTGAGTATCTTTTTTATCTAATTTTAGATTTGTGTCAAACACAGTACTCAGGTACTTGTAGGAATCCTGTGAATGATGCTGGCTTTTGGATGAGCAGAACTCTTTCTAAAGTCAAAAATTATTTTAGTTATTAGTTATTTTAGTTTATTACAACTGTCTGCGTACAAAAGTAAGGGAGAAAGTACACAGCCCTGAGAGGATCCAGTATTTCAGATGTTGTAAGTGGACAAGTGCCCATTCACAAACATGCTGAATTCATTCAGTTAAAATATTTAGGATTAAGAATAAGACTTGAATTGAAAGCTACAAATCAGAAGCAAGTTGCTGGATAAAAATGTGAGGTTGCATGTTGTTAAAGGCTGAAGGAAAATCAGGAAATACATGTTAGTGTTCCTTGGGCTTTGGCTGAGCACAGGCACCCGATTGGGGCTTTTATGTTGAACTTTTTGTATGTTGTCCCTGTGTTTTAATTTTTCATTGGTTTGTGTAAAGCACTTCTGAGGCTTTGGCTGTATAAATCTGCTATAGAAATAAACTTGACATTTATAGAATAGTAACACCACAGAAATAAAATCAATGGGAGATGACTAATAGGAGACAGACTGAGTAAGATGTTACAGGAGTAGCTCACATTCTGCAAAAATGACTGCTTGGTTTTACATGCTTATTTGTTGGATCTTTCTATTTTAGACAGGTGATGTGCTGAATACAATAAAGATTCTTTTGGGAAAACAAATTTTTTTTAAGTATGCCAACATAGATTTTTGAACCTGCAGCACTTTTTGATTGGTTTTTAGACATTTGTCTGACGTTGAAATCGACAATTGAAGTCATGAACAGCTTTTTTCCTCCAGGGATCCCTTGTAACGGTTGTTGGAACTGTTGCAAGAATACGGACCCAAAAGCAGAAAACACTGAGGACTGAGGAAGGAATAATAGTTTTATTTAAAAGATTTAAGTTTGATTTGAGTCAGCTTGATCTTAGTCCAGGAAGTTATCACTAAGAAGAGGAAGAAGATAAATGTGGATCCGGAAAGAGATAATAGGCGGAGTTGAATAGTAATAGTCTATGGCACACTGTAATCCAGATGAAGTCCGATAGCAGAGGGGAATGGTCAGAGAATGGTCTCTTGCTGTGGTAGGTAAAGTTTTGTTAGTAGGCAGGTTGAGCAGGCAGGTAGTTAATAGGCTGGTGGCAAGGCTGGCAAATGCAGGAGGTCTTGGTCCAGAGATAACTGGACAGTAATCCAAGGATTCCTGAGGCAACACAAATGAACTTACGCAGTAGAAGAGAAAATGGTAAGAAACTACAATGAAACACAAGAAGAACTGGGGAATGCCTGATTGTCACACTGTAAAGAGAGGCAATCTGGCAATGAATGCATCTCCTGCAGATCCTTAGGTAGCAGAGTAAATGAGCTGCAGGTGTGGGTAATCCTTACTCCCGACTCCGCCCTGAGCCTCCAAGGCAACCTGCTCAGCCCCACTTGAGAATCTCAGGAGAAACACCAAAAAACACAGCCAGAGCAAACCATGACATCCCTGTTAGCAATTCGTGTATAGTCTCATATTCTCACATAGTCTCCCAGTTATCAATCTATGACGTATGTCACAACCATTTAAAGTTGGGATTTACTGTGTTTTTCAGGATATATGAACTCGTGAAGCAGGAGTGTATACAAACAGAGGCCCAGGATGTGGTGTGGAAGGCAGACATGTACTGTGCTGCACATATTAATGGCATCTGGGAGAGAGGACAGATCTGCTCTGATGTCACATCAGACAACATTGCAGAAGTATGAAAACCAGCATGAGGCAATAGTTTCTTTTTTTTTCAATCAATCAACATTTATTGTCATTCTAATAGAAAACAAAATTTTGTTGGAGCATCAACATTGCATAGCAATGGGGACACAAGTGCAATACAAAGCAAAATTCATTACCGGCAACGATGCATACTGTCCTACAGTCATACTGCAGGTAACAGACGTTTTCCTTGTACAACTGGGACAGCAAAACAGTTTCCGTTAAAGTCGCTTTAACGGAAATTGCTTAGAGGGCAATCATCTAAAGTAATGCAGATGATTTGATGAACATATACTACTACATGGGGACATTCAGCTTTCAGGTAAAATTTACCAAAAATATATAAAATCTACACTGATATTACATCATAAATATATGTGACATTTAAGTAGAATTGTGTAATGGTAATTTCTTCATCTCAAACAATTTGATAGAAAAGGTAACAACAGTGGTGGACTTGCCACAACATAAAATATCAATGTCTCAATAATCTTTTAGTCGTCTTGGTCTGATGATGTCCAAATGTGAACAGTACGATAAAGAGAGGCTGTTTAAATACAAGTTGCCATTGCACTAGCCTATTGAGTTTTTTGTGTGTTGTTTATCACCTTGTTAGAGAACAGCATGTTTTGCAATAAGTACTTCAATGTTGAAAAGTTGTATACATGCATTCAAGAGTTTAGTGAAAGTTGACTAAAATTCCTAAAGGTTATAGTGGACGTTAGGTTAATTTGGACTTACAAAAAGCCAAATATGCAGCTAAAAATGTTAACTGTTGCACAATACTCGCTCTAAATGATGGTCTCTCTTCTGGCTGATACCAGGTGAGGCGCTGTGACCATGGCAACAAGGTGATGGTTCATGTCAGCAGCCTGAGGTCGCTGCCTTCCTCTTTAATGGGCTCCTTCGCACTTGAATGCATGATCAGTGACATCAGGTTACGCACTTGCACTGTACTCCCATCACACACCATTATCCAGAATGTGTCTTGTTTATCCTTTTATAAAAGTAACATTGCAGTTAGAACGTTGGACTGATGTTTGGTTTTATTTGATTAAAATAAATGGTTTGAGTGTATAAGCCCTTTGATCCATATTCTTATGACAATTACTCCTTTCTTCCTTTCAGGCCAGCTGGAGGCCGATCCACTTGGACTGATACGGCCTGTGACGTTTTCTGCTACTACCTGACTGGAGCTTCTGCATTAATGACCATCGAGGTCTACCCTCTTTTTTTGTTAAATCTCTTTCTTCTTTTCTTTTTAAGTGAAACTTTGTTTATGTATAAATCAGAGGTGGTCTTTCCATCTTCCTTTTTTTTGGTCTATTTTCATGCTTTTCTCCTTTCTTTCTTTGTCCAGGAGTTAACAGATGAGTGTCCAGTCCCTGTTACTCTGTTCCGCTCCAACAAAATGGGGCGGTTTATCAGCATTGCAGACTTTCTGGTCGATGAAGGCCTTGCCCTCAGGGAACGAAAACCAAGGTCTGTGTTTATATCTGCCACAAGCATGGGTCATCGGCAGCTGGAAATTTAATTTATTTTTTTTATTAAATGCAACAAAGTATTTTTGAGGACCACTTCTCTGCAGCCATTTCTTGTTACTTTGTCTCTTCTTGTCTTGCAGACCCACTGTTGTTCAGGAACCCAAAGAAACTGATGCACAGACTCCAGCCAGTGAGAGTCCAACTAGTGATGAGAAAAAAACAGATATTTCTTCTGGTTCTCTCTTCTCCCCACCTTCCGACATTTCGGTTCCCTTCTGTCCTAACCTAGCTCCCCGCACCATTATATCTCCTGAAAAGGTGATTGCTCACACTTAACAGTCTCCTAATACAGTTAATTAGTTAAGAAATAAACTACATGGGCACATTTGATAAGTTTGAATACACATTCCGTTTATGGATTTCTTTTATTTCTTTAGAGGGTTATCCTGAGATGGAAAACAACTTAATCTGCAAAAGAAAAGTAAAATAGGAGGCATTCATGTGAATGAAAATAGCCAAGAAAATCTAACTTCTCATGCTGAAATTGGCTTATTCTAAATCTTGTTTTCTCTGTGTGTGTTTGTACAGGTGGAGACTTCATTGTACCTTCCACCAGAACTACCATGTCTCGGTCCCATCCAGATGAGTGTTTCTGCTGTTGGAGATGATGGTCTCATTTATGTCAGAACACAGAATGCAGGTACACAGAAGTGATCAGTCATTGTAACTAACTTGTTATTAAATACTGCATACCAGATCTTTTACTTCAAAAGTAAAAATTTTGATTAGAATATGACAGGCTTCACATACTCCATACAGTCGATTAAACTCTACCGACAGCATGTGTTAGAAAGAACTGAGCAAACTATCAGTTCAGGCATTTTCAAGTGCCAGTACACTAGCTTATCTCCACAATCAAAACAATCACATCAAATAAATAAGACAAGTTCAAATATAATAACAGAAGCAAAATGTAAAAATGTCAAAAGTGTAAAAAAAGACGCAAAAATGTGAGTTTAAAGAAGAGACTTGAAATCAGGCAAGGAGGAGACTTGTCTGATATGCAGAGATCGTTCCACAATCTGGGACCAGCAACAGCAAAGGCCCAATCTCCTCAGAGCTCACATTTTGTTCTCGCCATCATCAAGAGCAGCTGATCTTGAAGAGCGTGCAGGCGTGTAAGGATGAAGGAGCTCAACGAGGTTGGGTGGTGTAGGACAATGGAGAGATTTAGGTATTCAACATTTTCACATGGAAGTATATCCCAGAACAAACCTGTAATCTACTAGTTAAAGCATTTTAGTTCTTTGAGAAGACATGATTTTACAGTGCTGGGTTAAAGGTTGACAAGACATACATTCCTTGTTATCAGTGTTGTTTTTGGCAGGAATCTGAGTTTTAGTCTTCAGGACCAAAATGTTTATTAGTTTTAGTCACATTTTAGTCATTTCTAAGTTTAATAGTTTGTCTAGTTTTAGTCGACGAAAACTCAAAAAGGTTTTAGTCAAATAAAAAAAAGTATTAGTCTTTTAACAAATGAATTTAGGTCAATAATACGTATTAAGAAGTGGAATCAAGGTTGACAGGTTATAACAAGTAAAGCATTAACCTTAATGCTTTTGCATAATTACCACATTCTTTACCAGACTGATGCTTTAGCCGAGACTTTCCCATCAACAAGGATGCGATGCTGCCGTGCTATACTTCATTGCTGTTGGAATCAATTACTCTAAAACAGCAAAGAGCAACAACAACCTGACTTTGGTAACTGTGGCTTCATTTCTGAGAATTTTCTTAAGCGAAATACTAACCCTGAACATACACATGCCCAAAATGTGAGCAATGAATGAGGAACATGTGCTCAACTTGACCTCGTCTGCCAGTCGAATTATGATGGATTATAGTTAGAATATGTCCATATATCGCTTCCGACCACCAAACCCCTTCTTCGCAGACACTGCCGCTATGATTCATCTATTAATGAATAAACTGCTTGTCTGTGCACATCAGGTGGTGGGCGTGGCCAAGGTGCAGCAGCATTGCTGACTGACAGATTGTTCTCACAATAGGCAGTCGTGCATTTTTAATGTCGGACAATCAGCCCTTAAAAATGTTCGTCTCGTCAACGAAATCTCACAAACGTCTCGTCATGTTTTTGTCATCAGAGAGCCATTTTTAGCTCGTCACTGTCTGGTTAGCGTCATGAATAAAAGGTTTGTCAACGAGATAAATTCAGTAGAGTCACATGTATTGAGTGTTGAGTCAAAACAAAACAGTTTTAAAATAGAAAACACAATTTCTCTATCGAGTGCTTATCATGTATAAGCTTAATAAACTTCCTATGCAAATTTCAGAAATCCCAAAATCTGCACTGCCAGACAAAGCATCCTGCTCCTTGTGCAGTGAAGTTGCATCACATTTTAAAACCTCATTTCATTGATAACAAATTAGAAATGACCACAATATCTTTAGAAAAATAAATACAGTACCAGTCAGAAGTTTGGACACACCTACCCATTAAATCTGAAGGATTGTTTGTGTCCAAACATTTGACTTTTACTGTAAATTAAATAGGCCCTGCGATGGACTGGTGACCTGTCCAGGGTGTTACCTGCCTCTAACCTGAAACAATGCTGGGATAGGCTCCAGCTTACCCCGCGACCCGTAATGGAATAAGCCACAGATAATGACTGACTGACTGTAAATTAAATAGAGAAGGGTAATTAAGGGTCGGAAAGGTTTCGACATTCTCATTTTATTAATGCATGGTACCTAATGCAGCATCTTTCACTATGAGAAGGCTGCCGTGTTCTGGATGCATTTGTTGGGCTGTACGAGGTTGATGCGTATCTAAAGTTGACATTTAGTGCATCTTTATCTGTTAGACTATCAGCTGGAGCAGCTTAGGGAGAAGATTCAGCAGAGCATAAAGACATTGCCCAGACAGAAGCCCTACACCTGGAAGTCAGTCCAAGGCTGCGCTGTCATTGGTCCTGACATGCTGTGGTACCGAGGACAGCTGCTGGAGCTGCTGGGAGGACACGTTAAGGTTAGGAAGACAAATGCAAGAAAACAAAAACATTGGTTTTTTTTTTGCCATGAGCCCTTTGAAGTAGATTCAACAACCAGAAAAGAACTTTAGAAAAAGTTGGAAATAAAAAAAACAGAGAATAACGAAGAATTTGCAAGATCAAACATTTAGGTTTGTGTATTTACAGGTACAGTATGTGGATTATGGCCTGGTGGAGAACATCCCAGTGGTCCATGTGTACCCCATCCTACTGTGTGGTGATGTTCCTCAGCTCTGTATGTCCTGCCAGCTGCTCAGCATCAACCCTGTAAGAGGTTTTTTTTTGTGGTGTTATATTAATGGGTTTCTTCAATGTTATTTTTTTTTTTATTTTATTTTGAAAGCAACCAAACTCAAACTCTTACAGATATCCAGTGGTGCCTTCTGTTTACCCAATAAAAAGCAATGTCGACTGACTGCATTTAATTTAAATGTAAAATAAGAGTAAAATTGGGGCTTAAATGCTGACCATGTAGTAGCATCCCATTTCGTTTGTCAGAGATTTTTCTTTGCATCTTAGTTTTGCATAATAAAAAAAATTGCATCATTGAAATATTCTAAAAACATTATTTCATTGGTGCAGGTAACTTTAATGTTGTTTTATGGTTCTCCAGTATAAATTTAATCAGTCAGTTAAGACTGATTTTTGCATAGACATGTAATTTGATTAACCTAGCCTTTCGTCATCTAAAAACATTCCCTTTACAAACGCTTTTCAAAGTTGCTTTATAAGTGTTTAAATCACTGCATACCAATGTATTGTATTTTAAAGTTAGGTATAGAAAAAGATCAGGAAAGATAAGAATTATCAGACATAAACATCCTAAAGAAATAAAAATCGCAAAGGTTTGGTAGCTTATAAAGACCGTCTGCACTTTGTCAGATTAGGGCCAGTTTTAAATGAGAAGATCTCCATTTTCTGTCAGTTGATCCCAACTGTAAACTCCAACTCTGAAGTATGTATGTCAGAACATACGTTTAATAGAGAATTAGTAATAAAATTATACAAAACCCCTCAAACTTGTAAAACCTGGACCATATGTGGTTTTACATTACTAGATCCAAAGCTTTCTGAGCTTTGGATTAATCTACATAGCTGCAGGAGTTATTAAAACTGCACCAGGTTATGTCATTTTTGTCTTTACATTACTGTTTTTTTAGGTTGGTGGTAAGTGGCAGCGGGATGCAGTGGCCTTGATGAGGGAGGCATTACTGAGCCGCTCTGTTGACCTGCAAGTTGTGGTAAAATATACACGCTTTCCCCATGTTGTTACGCCTGAATGTCACACTATAAAAATACCAACTTATCTTTTCACACATTTTCATAAATGTCTGTTATCAGGAATCTTCGCAATACTCCTGCTTGATCACAAGAATCTCAGTAAGTAGGCTAAGATGTGACTTATGTGGGTATTTGTTTTTGTGTGTAGGAGCTGCCAGCCAACCCAAGAGAGCCTCTCACAGTCGAGCTCTTTTTGGATGGTTTGAGTTTCAGTAAGGTCCTGTGTCACCTTGAGCATGCTTCAATGAACAGGACTCTCTCAACGCAAAAGGTCTTCACATGGGTTTGTGTGTGTTTTTTTTTTTTTTTTACTTTACTCTAAAGTTACTTTAGAATATGTCTGTTTCTCTGCAGGGGGTCACAATGATGCCTGCTGCCACCCTTCTAGATGACTGGGAATTAAATACTGAGGTATTAAGGTTTAAATTAAATCAGAAAATTTAATAATCAGATTTTTAATGGTGAAAATAGTCAGATTTTTTCAAGAGAGATTTTTTAAATGTTTGAAATTAAACTTAACAAATGTTGCGGCAGACAGATGAGACATATCTGCAGCTGGAGGACAGAACCCAGCAGAACTTCCACCTTCCACATGTTGTATTTTTATCCTGTGAAGCTCATTGGTTTACCCTACTTGGTTTTAAATGTTCTGTAGAGATGAAGGTGTCTTGAACTGATGTGACTGACACACACATTCGCAGTACCATTGCAGCGCACTCGGTTGATATCACATGTTGAAATCTTTGAAAATATGTATTTTGGTTCAGATAAAAGACGGATGGAGTAATTCATTCATTAAACAAAACTCTACTTGGATTTTTTCTGGAATAGTAGTAAGTATAACATGCGTCCCAAATCATTGCAGAAATCTAACAGGATCCCCTGTTTTTAGCATCCGACCAGAAGTAACTCTTGTGATCTTACCGATCAGATCAGCTGCCTGATGACAACAACTCATAGTGGAGCTCAGAGTTTAAAATATTATTTAATGAGGATAGCGAGGGCCAACCTGTCTGTTTGCATCAGGGAGGCAAAGAAGCAGGACTCCAGGAGGATAGCTCATCGCTTCAACGACAGCAAGGACACACCTGTTGCGAGGGAAACAGACCATCACGGACTATAAGCCCCCACTGCAGACTTCTGGCAGCTCCACCTAGGGTTGTACGATTAAACTAATTTGATTCACAATTACGATCTGGCTTTTCAACGATCATAAAAATAAAACTCTTGTGCTGTTCTCAGTTGCAAATCGAGTGCTACTGGCATTGCAGCGCTCTGCTGCAGACTCCTCCCACTGTCCCAGCTGCTTTGGTTTAATTCAACTCCAGTTGCAAACAGCTCTAAAGATTTGGGCTGGACACACGGGAGGCAAAGTCGCTCCTTCTCTGTTAATTTTCTATGGAACTTGCACGATGAGGCGGAAATCGCTGCCCTCCTCCGGCCAAGCGACAGGCGACATTCCTGCGTGTGAAATGTTGCGCTCGTTCATGTAGACGTGCACACGGGGGCTTACAACGTAACACAAGGAAATAGAAAAATGTCCCATTTTTGGGAGTCGTGGCTAAATAATCCACCAGCTCTATCGCTTTTTTTTTTTTCTCCATTTGTTTGGTTCCCCCTCCCGTTAACTTTTTATCTTGCACCGTCCCAATCACGTGATTAATTATGAAATTAACTTTCATCCCGTGGGAATCCCGTGACCCATGGGATTCCTGAAAAAATCTCAGCCTCTAGTGTGCACGTCACAGAGGACCTCTCCTGGACCATCAACACCACATCACTGCCCGAGAAAGCCAACCAGCACCTCTTCTTCCTCTGCAAACTGAGGAAAGCTAGAGCCATGAAGAGTGCCATGATCAGCGGCATCACTGTCACGAAGTAGACCCTCCAACGCATCATGAGAGCAGCAGAAAAGATGGTCGGTGCCTCTCTCCCCTCCCTGCAAAACATCTACACCTCTCGCCTCACCCTTAAGGCCCTCTGCATCGCGAGGGACCCCACCCATCTGTCACACATCATCTTCAGCCTGCTGCCATCAGGAATCAGACTGCGGAGCCTGCGGGCCAAGACTGAAGGACAGCACTAGAACCATAAAAATATGTTGCACCGACTGTAATTTGCCTTGTCTATTTATTGTGTTTTATTTATTTAGTGCTGTTTTGTTTGTTCTGTTTATTGGCTTACAAGATTTTAGAGAACCACAATTTCAATTTTGTTGGTCTTTGCTGCAGATTTGACAAAAAAAGCTGACTTAAACTAATAATACCAAATCAATAGGTTCTCACCTGTCTGTCACGGGTATTTATTTGTAAATTTAGTTACCAGTTAAGCCAAACATCTGTTTGGCTATTTTTTCTAAAAGATTGCTGAGTAATTATAATTTTCAGCGAAATAAAGAACGTATGTCGAATCGGGATTCCTGTGACACCTGCAGGAAAAAATACCACTTGTTCGACCATTGGATTCTGTGCGTACGCATGCTCAAAGCTGTTTAAAAACAAGATGGTAAATTCCACACTTTGCAGGAAAAGGTTCTCTGTGCTTAAGAACGGCTGATTGTAAGCTTTGTGTATAAAAAGCTCCTAGACTGACAGGTGTTGCATTTTCAGGGTCTGATGGGGCAGGAGGAGCTGATGCTCGAGCCCTTTATAAACCCAAACATGCCCAAGGAGGGGGATAACTTTCAAGTCACGGTCAAGCATCTGTGGACTCCTAATGAGGTTTATGCTGAATACGCAAATTACAATATTTAAAAATATTTAAAGACATTCTTGTCTACAAGCAGTAGAACACAAATTACCAATGAGATGATGAAGTCATTGAATCAGCTTATGACTTCTTACCTGATGGATAAACTGATAAATAAAGATGATGTATGTCCCGCAGTTGTTCGTGTGGCCTTTGGATGAAACGGATGTGGAGATTGATGAGGAGACTCTTGATGAAGCTTTGGCCAGAATCAATGAAAACATCAAAACTCTTCCACGACTCGCCAGCTTTCCTTGTGGTAACTTTTATTTTGCACTCTGCCTGTCAGCCAGACTTTGATGAAAACTATTTCAGCACAGAAAGTTGATAACGTTTCTTGTCTCCAGGCGGCCCGTGTATGGCAGAGTACAATGATGGCAAGTACTACCGAGCCAAGCTGCTGAAAATTACCAGTGTAGAGCCCATCATGATCCTGGTTCAACATGTAGACTTCGGCTCCGACGACATACTTCCCACCAGCAAGTATGAAAGCAACACACTTTGCTCAATGGTTGTCATTTCTCCCTCTGGAGCTTATCACTCTTCACCCTGATCTGCCTCATTACAGTATTGTTAAATGGATTAAGAGACATTAACCCACAATCCTGTCATTGAAGACCTATGTTGCAAATCTGTTGATGGTTTTCAGGTGAGAAATCAAGTCAAAGCTACTGAAGCTTCAACTAATGCTGGGTTTACATCAGAAGACTTTGAAAAGATTTGCAAAAGACTAGAAAACTACCAGCTCACATCTAAAGACAAATGTTCAGAGTTTTAAGTCTCAGCCTGGTCTCAGACTGAGATTTAACAAAGACTGTAAATCACTATTTACAAGACTTCAACTAGATTCTTTCAGCATTTTTTGTGATATATTGGACAGTTGATATGGAACAGGGCTCATCTGCACACAGCAAAGCAAACAAGGGGAGAGTTTCCCTCCAGGATCATTATTAGGTGTGACTTTGCATCTCCACCAGGTGTTACACCGACTCATCAGAATCTGGAGGGATGAATGAGTTTCTATTCCTTCTCATGTGTTAGATCATTATACTGTAACCCATAAATAATCCACAGCAGACATTTACTTCTTAACAACCATCCGCTCCTCTTTCTGCACGGCCCACCTACAACGTTTCATCGCTGCTTCCTGTTCGTCTATTTTCTTTTCTTTTTTTCGTCTGTTTTTGCCGTGTTTTTTTTTTTCTGGCTGGTGTTCTGTCAGGATTCTGCTTTTCTCAGAGCTCATCTATTGGTTGTTGATCGTGTTTCGTCACTGCGACTTGTGACAATATCAACATGTTTGTTATTGTCGCAGACCCCAGATTAGGGGAAGATTGACATGAAAGCGCAGATTACCAGCTTAAACCTAACGATCGCGATCACGGGAGCGCGCTGTGACTCCAGTAAGACTCCTAAGATTTCCTAAAGACTTCAGTTTTTAGTCTGTGACTGAAAATCGTTTGGTGTGAGCCCTGCATAACTTGCAGAAACATTATTATTGGATGATGTATACAATTTAAGTAAAGTAAAAATAATCTTATCTATTATTTAGATTAAATCCCAAACAGTATTTGCTTGGTGATAAGCTGGTTTTTAGGTATTATTCCATCTCTCCCGAACAGACTGCGTCAGATACCAGCTGAGCTGCTGCAGTTTCCACTGCGGGGACTAAAGGTTAAAGTTGCTGGCTACAAGGCTCCCAGTGTCAACAGAGAGGAAGACGTGCTGCCCTACAGCCCGGGTTGGAGCGTGAAGGCTGCGCTGGACATGATTGAGCTGTTGCATGGCAACATCAAAGCTAGTGTTGTGGTAAGAAACATGCAGTGTGGCTGTTCCAAAATTTAAGAAGCTGAAATTTGCCTGATGCTCACATTTTCTTGCCTAATTAAATAAACTAACAAAAAATAGTGATTTTACTCCTTGGATTTTTATGTTTAATGTGTTGGATACAAAAAGTAGTTTAAAAAAAAGTTAGAAAATCAGCAGGTCTTTTTTTCCCCCCGATCTACCACCAAACTCTACTTTTTTGAGACATTTTGTTTTTTACTTTGTTTGGTCATCATTCTGTTCAGGCCCAAGAGCCAGAGCTGTCAGTGCTGCTGTACAATGAGGACAAAGAGTTGGTCCATCTGCCTCTGGTGAACAACGGACTAGCTGAGCTGGAGTGAAGCATGTGACACTGCTCCAGCTAAAGTATGTATGAAAACTAAAGAAAAAGTGTTAATATGTAGTTTTGAATTGATTTTGCACAGGGATCTTTATTATCTTTCCTTTAGAAGAATAACTGATAGCTCTCATAGGTGAGGAATATCAAACGTTTCCACCATGTTCTAGCAATGACTATGACTAACGTTAGCTCTGAGGCTAACATGAAGCTATAGGTATTGTGAGCACGCTCTAATAGTGTCCTACCTTTGCTTTGTTCCTGCTGCTTCAACCCATGCAAAACATGTGGGGTGCACCAAATGCACCACCTTAAAAAAATAAACACTGTCAAAATGCATCTAAATCAATGATTCTCAATCCTAGTCCTCGGGGACCACTGCCCTGCATGTTTTAGAGGTATCCGTCTTTAACACACCTGAGACATATTAATGGCTCATTAGCAGGCTTGCAAAGAACTTGACGAGCAGTTAAATTGATCTGCATCAGGTATGCTGGAGAGAAAAGAACTAAAACATGCAGAGCAGTGGTCCCTGAGGACCAGGACTGAGAAACACTGATCTAAATGGTCCCAGTCTGGAGCCCAGTCACTCAAATGTAATGCTGAAGTCTTGCTAGATGTAAATAAAAAATTGATGTGCAAAATATTTGGTTTTATGTAGCAACTCTTTCTGGTTGCATCACTGATTTATTTATTTTTTTATATAATTTTGTTTGGGCAAGTGAAAAGATGCAGCTTTATGATGACTTGTTTTCCCAAAGACGTGAATATCTGGTTAATTGCATGCATGTGGCATGCCAGTTCGGACAGTCGCGGTAACCAAGGAAACGGGACTGTTAAAAAAAAAAAAAAAGACTTTTGCTATCACGTTTTTCTCTCCGCATCCATCCGTTATTGATTTATTGTGGACAGCTATGAGACAACCAGGAGGGCTTAAAAACATAAATCGGCGCCTGACGATATTTGCAAGCCCAAAGTCTCTTCCAACAGGCAGACTTGGCAACGCTGCTGCCTTTTTTTCTGGCACAGTTGCTTTCCCTTGTTTCATCTAGCTGGCTTTCTACCGTTACCTGCCTCCTAAACTCTCATCTGTCTGCGCTGTAGTGCCGCAAACTTTATCGCCGGGAATCGGCTGAGTGTATCACGTGGGACGACTTAACTTAAAGGCAATTGGTCTGCATGTTTTCTGATCACTAGGGTGAAAACTACAAAAGTTGCGCCAGTTAAAAAAAAAGCACCCTGTCAAACTTTCGGTTTGGGTCTAAATGGGACTTCTTCTGGGTCCAGATCTGGACTGCGGTCCGCATGTTAGTGACCTCTTTTCTGAATTCTCCCTAGGAATGAATGTAAGTGCGAGTGGGAAATTACTAGGATAGACTTCAGCTCCTTCGTGAATTGGAATAAGTGGTAAATAAAATGAATGAATGTAGTTTTTCCACTTAAGGGGGACATGCGCTGCAACTTGAGAACAAAGCCATATTAGATGCTGTAGATGTAATTAAACAAATGTAAGCTGATTTTATTTGTATCTATGTGTGAGACTCAACCACTTCTCATGTGTTTCTAGGTTTCTATGCTGACGGCAAGCTTAGGATCGCCTTGATTTCATTGTTTTGCTACTTGTTTTATGATGCAAAAAAGTTCCATCAGTCTTTATTGTTGCTTCTGAGCATTTTTTTTTTCTATTTTGGCCGCTGTTTTTGAGCGAGCTTTGTGTAGTTGGCTCTTTGTTTTCTACTTATTTGAGTCACGTGAGAGCGGACTTTATTGTTCTAAGGTTCACATTAAAGTTCTCAATATTATTTTACATGTTGTCTGTGCTCATTTTTCAAGGTTTCCTGACCAGAAGAAACTAAAATATAAATTATTACAAATGAAAAATATGTAATTTATTTTACAAAATTCACATACAGCTAAGAAAATAAATATTTAAACAACTTTAAAAACATGACAGGGAAGCAGTGCTACTTGACTCTGTGCAAAACTGCCACTTCATTTTGTCGTCTCATCTTTTGAATGTTGACATAGAAAAGCACCAGTCCCAAGTTCCATTTAGCCAACCAGAGACCTATTTCTGATCTTTGGGTCGGTTGGAAGGGGATGATTTGAGTATAAGAAGTTTAATGATTTGTTGTAACCAATGTCCAGTTGTCCACGATGACATTCCCCTCTTTGTCTTTGATCCTGAGCCGTCCAGTTGGGTAGCGCGTTTCTTGCCTGCCGTCAGTGTAAACGGTCTTCACTGTCCCGTCTGGATACTCTCGTCTTTTGTAGTCTGCTGTGTGAATCTCCCTCTGGCCTGTGTTAAAATGGATCTCTTTGGTGCCGTCCCTGAGTGAAACAGCATCCAGTTAGCATTCAGGTGGCGGGTTTATTCCACTTAGAAATAAGAAATAACTGAAAAGCTTGCAGAAGAGGGTTCAGGCTGTGGGGAGGAACAAATATGATTGAAGCAATAACTTTCAAGCTTCTTAAATATGCATGCTGCTATTGAATCCATTTCCAATTTTTTTGGAGAGGTATGAGGAATTGAGGTGTAGCTCAACACTAATACTTGGATATTATAACAGTACATAAAGACAGGAAGTACCTTTAGTTTTCTTTTTTTTCCCGACTAAAACGTCAGACTTGTTTAGTTACAGAAGCAGTCATGAGTCGGGCTGTGCTGCTTACTTACAGGTTGACCTGTATGATGGTACCGTCCGTCAGCACGCTCTCCTCCTTGCCGTCTGGGAACAGGTTCTTCACTGTCTGGTCTGGAAAAATGATTTCTTTACGGCCATCTGGAAAATGTTTTTCTGAAAAATGACAGTAGCAAAAGATGGACAGTCACAATGTAAAATGTTTTCTCGAATACCAGCTGTTAAAATCAATCCAGCAGATAACCAGGTAGGGCAAAACTCCACTGATGGTAAAGTAATAAGTTCACTAGTTTAGTGGTGTACATGAATGAAATTAGAAACTACAAAAATGCTGTTGCTGCTTCACTCCACTTCAATCCACAGTACACAACACAATGAAACTATTCAGGAAATAATGCAAAATAATTGTTGCAAGTAATTTCAGGTATAAATTACCCATTTGTCATTACAACAGAGCATCATTGACCAGAAGACTATTGGCTGCAAGCAATCAGTTGCTGGTAGCTTGCAGCATTAAGCCTGGGACACACAAAGATTATCAGGCTGTTTTTGTGCCGACTTTGCCTTTTCCTGACCAAGGACGGCAAAAGCCCGATTATCTTGAGTCTCATAAGATTTCCCTGTACAATTATCATTTGGTCTGAGGTGTGTTACAAGAAGACTTGTCCCAATAATAAAAACGAGAATCGGAAATATTGAACATGTTCAATATTTACAACCAAATATCTTCGTGTGTGAGGAAAGCCGATGACTCCTGAGTTGTGACTGTGGATGGTGACGTGGAACGGAATGTAGCCAATCAGAGAGCGAGCTGACTGGGGAACAAGGAAGGATATAAAGCCCGTGTTCACGCTGTCTCCAGTCTGTTATCTTTTTCAGTTCTGGCTTTTTCTGTTAACAATAGTCCCAAGACCACCATCATTCCCTCGTCCTATATGTCCCCTTCCATGCTGGGTGTTGTGTTTTCCGGTTGTTACTGTTTCTTCTTCTGCGCTTTTTGCCGGTTGTTGCTATGGTTCTACGTTTTTGTTAGACATGACATGTCCGGCTCGGAGGACTAGATTGTAGATCAGTTGCGGGACAGCATCGTTATTTGTGTGTTGTTCTGTGATTAGATTATCGGAGCCGCCACACAGTACGATCAAAACTGTTTAATGACTGATTTTTTAATCTTCACGTGTGAGGTCTCAAACAGATTAAAAAAATCTTGTAAGATTAAAAAAATCCTTTTGTGTGTACCAGGCTTTAGTCTTATAGTAATGTCACTGCATCATGCCTGCTCTTACCCGTCTGGTTGTTGGGGAAATGCAGCACTTCCATGCCGTCGGGATATGAGATGTGTGTGGTCTGAGCCTCAGCGTAGTGGTAGGTCTAAGCAGAGTTAGGATGCAACAATTAACTGTACATCTTTTCACAGGGCAATCTAACTCCTTATCTAAATCAACAGTCATTTCTGATCTTTTTCTCTAACTTAGAGTAAAAACATATTTAATATGATTTTATTTGACTGCACGTTCTCAGGTCTTTTTAGCGGGTGGAATTCATCTCTATATTCAGTTTCAGCAGCTTCTTGATCCTGTTGAGTCTCTTTAAGTCTCTGGCTCTGATGCTGCTGCCCCCAACAGATGGCTGCAAAGCTGATTGCACTTTCCACAACAGAAAGATATGCAACACCTTTGTCCAGACACTGAATGAAGTTCGCTTCCTCAAGAAGTAGAGTCTGCTTTGACCCCTTCTGTAGATGGCCTCAGTGTTGCATTTCCAGTCTAGTCAGCTGAACTCCAGGTATGTGTATTCCTCTACTACCTCCACTACTTCTCTTAGAATATAACCAGTGTTTTGCTTTGTTCCTCTTAAAATCCACATTGATCTTTTGTCCATGTTTAAGAGGAGGTGATCCTACAAACTGACCAGTTCTGTGTATTCAGTTTCTTGCCCATCACGGATGCACCCCACTACTGAGTAATCAGAGTATTCCTGCAGATGCTAGGACTCAGCGTTAATTAGAAGTCTGGGGTGCACCGTGTAGAGAAATGGTGAGAGTACAGTCGCTTGTAGTGTCGCTGTGCTGTGACCAACTTCTTAGACACCGATTCAGTCTCTGTGATGGCTATCCATACATGGTAATACCCACATCTTAATACCAGTATATATCTACTTTAATTTTATTTGCAGCCATAAGTCTTAACACTACTCATTTTATTTCACATTATTTCTTTACTAAATGACTTTAATTTCCCATTTCTTACCAAGTTAAATACACCTTGGCACTGTAAGGTCAAATTATGTTTGTTTTAATACTTGTTTCTTTTCTTTGAGGTACCTGGGGTTTAGTCTCTCCTTCCTGGTTCAGCAAAGGCTTTGTCAAGGGCTGAGGACACTGATAACACGTGGACTTTATCACATGCTGCAGTGTCATAGGGGTGTTTGGGGATTTTTTTTGGTGCAAAATGCAGTAGCCATTTTATTTCCCAGGAGGTCAGTTTTTTATGTTCATTCATTCATTAGTTTGTTTGCTTAAGTTCTACTTCGTTGTGGTTTTAGTGCTCTACTGGAGCCTCACCGTTCATGAGCGTAGTTACGACTACGGAAGCCGCAGAGATTCATAAATGTGAAGTTCGAGTGTCCCGTCAGGTGATGAGGAACTGAACGATTCATAATTATTATTTTTCTATGGCAATAACTTACCCTCCATGTATTTAGTACCAAGCTACTGCTTATAGCTAATGTTATCGTAAGAAATAGTTTTTTTATGACTTGCAGACTCGGAGATCATCTGATGAAGGGAGAGAAAGAGGGAGTAAAAGCAGGGCAGTGGACTGTCGGCGCTGCTGTAACGTTACTCTGTGTTTAAT
>JBAMHW010000014.1:7013981-7040188 GCA_037177495.1 Rhadinocentrus ornatus | reverse complement strand
CCCTGCTGCCTCATTCCCACCATCTGGCTGACCCGCTTCTCCTCTACTCCAGCTCGCACCTCCTCAAGGATCAGTGATCTTCTCTCTTTCCCCTTTTGCCCTACCATAGCGAGGTGTTCTACCACAACCCAACCCAGCTCATCTTTGTGCTACTGTTCCCACCAGCACCCTCTGCCGTAGCCTTGCAGAGTCAGTTTTAAATTAAGTCAATTTAAAAGACTTTCTAGAAATAATATACTGGCCAAATACTGGATGGGATTTGTTTTTGTTTTTTTGGGTGGAACATGAATGTTCAACCATGAATTTTTGTTACTATATGGGTGCAGGTATTTAATTTTATGTTGACATATTTTTGTGCAATGCATTATATAATGGTTTAAATAACACTCTTAATATAAAAACTTAATAGTACTAAAAGGGACTAGGCTTTGAAAAGTTTGGTCCAACAATGTTTGTTGTTTTTGTTTGTTTTTTTTGTGTGTGTGCGTGTGCGAACTTCTGTTTCATAGAAGGCAATTTTTTTCTTTTTTCTTTTTCTTTCTTTTTTTTGCTCTCCAAAAATAAACTTGAACTAAATCTAAGAACAGCATGGGAACGTTCTGCAAGTCATAAAACAGAAACTACTTTAAAGGCTCTGAATTGTTTTAAAGTAAAATTTTATATTACATAAAAATAGGTAAACATTTTACTTTATCATTTCAGTGGTGGGTCTAATTAGTTTTGCAAAAAGAAGAGGTGATGCATCAAAGTGGTGAATAGGCTTCGGATTTTCAGATGTGTTGCTGGCATTGAATACAAAATGAGCTTAATTATAGGTTTAATACATTTTAATGGAAAGTATAAACCTTAAAAGCCCGACACAGGAGAAAATGGAGAGAAGTCTAAAGTTTTTTTAATCTAAAGTCTTCCTTTAACAAAATTTTAAAAAATAAATTAACAAAACAGATGCTTGTATATTTACCGTTTATTACTGTGTGATATGTTAAAAAATTATTATACAGCATTATCGTATTATTATTGTGCAAGTAAAAAGAAATCCTGTGCTGCTAAAAGTGATGGACATATACTCCGTATTTGTGTTGATAAATATAAAATATAAATTTCTTGTTTAGAAAAAGAAAACATGAACGTTTTCAAGTTTGATGTTTTCTATGTAGGGACAAGAAGTAGAATAAAGCTAAATATTTTGCCTTCACTGAGCTGATTTACATAACGTGAATAAAAGGAACTTTTAAAACCAGGCTAACACCCCCCCAGATAACGCTGTTAGACGTCCAATTACTTCTGGATCTATACTCAATGATATTAAATGACAATTAAAAAAAAAGATACTACAGAAGGAAATTTAAAAACTGGACCCAAATGGACCAGGGCGCTCTGCACATGCTCCAAAGTTCCATCTGTTGGGAATCTTTTTCCAAGAACAGTAAAGCAGGGATGTCCAAAATCCGTTCTTGAGGGCAATGTATCCCTGCTGCAACACACCTGACTCAAGTTAAATGGATCCAATATGAAGTTTTGCACAATGACTCATTAATTTGAGTCAGGTGTGTTTGAGCACGGACACATCGAAAATATGCAGGATTGTGGTCCTCGAGACCTGGAGTTGGACACCCCTGCAGTAAAGCATAAGTATATATTAATATAATCAAATTGTCCTTTTAAACCTGACAGAATTAAAGTATAGAAAGATATTAAATCTCTCTTGATGCAGATCAAAGACCATTAAAACAAAGATATGACTCTGGGTTGGTGATCTTTCCTTCTAGATCTACTCTGCAGAACTACCTGAAGAAACATGAAGGAAATGACGTGAATAAGAAAAACACTTCCAGTATCAATCCTTTTGATAGAGGTAAGACAACATCTGGATGTTATAGACAACGAGAATAATACATTTTCAGGAAATGAATTAAAACCGTCCCTTGTTCCAGTGGCCCAAGAGTTTAGTTTGTCTCAGGCTGAATCTACTGTGTCGAGCTCTCAGCAGCCTCAGCAGGCATCCAGCACCATCCACATCCTCTCCTTATTGCTGCGCCTCCGACAATGCTGCTGCCACCCCTCACTTCTTAAAAAGGTACAGTAGATAGTTTTTTTGTTTATTGTGGGTTTTTGTTTTTATTTTGTTTTGCAGATCTTACCAGTTTAATCTCCATAACAAAAACGTATACCGTATATACTGTTTTGAAAAGACATGCATTTCCTTCTTTCCTCACAGACGTTGGACTCATCTGAGCTGCAAGGTGATGGCATTGTCTTGTCTCTGGAGGAGCAGCTCAATGCTCTCTCGCTGTCCTCCAGCCCATCACCATCAGGCCCTGATACCAAAGACACAGTGGCCCTCAATGGCACCCGCTTCCCCTCGCAACTGTTTGAGGACACCGCCAAAAGCACCAAAGTGAGAAACTGTTGTAGTCAGCATCCAAACACGATATTTAGACCCTGAATGTGAAAGTGTGACCCAGCAAAGATCCTGAAGATATCTAGACTGTTTAGGACAAAACCTCAGCTAGAACTGTTGGTGAAAAAAGATTGGTGATATGTTAGATATTTCCATAACTCATAGGCACGATCAGTCAATCAAAGCTTTATTTAAAGAGCATTTTTTTTGCAATTAAATGCATCACATAGTGCTTTACCAATTTTTAAAACACAGGAGAATAAAAGATTGTGTGCAGACACACAGATGCACACACATACTCATAATATGCAACATGACTAATAAAAAATTTGTTTCCTTTAACACGACAAGATGGAGAATAAAACATTTTTACTGTTCTCTCTTTTTCAATAAAAATAACAATTCAGTTATTTCTTCCTCAAAAATCTAGATTTCTGCCATCACCTTGGAACTGATGGCAATCAGAGAGAAGAGTCAGAAAAGGTAAAACCAGAACATCCCACAAAAAGCTTAGTTTTTATTCCAATATGTCTTTGTTTGCACAGAAATAAATCATAAAAAATGTTGATCAATAAAGATAGAAATGTAATTTTCTGAGAAGTTTACATGTTTGATTTGCTTGTGCCAACAGATTTTTACCTCCTTTGTGCATCTTCATGCCACATTAAATGACATACACATTCATTGACCTGTTAAAGGCTAAATAATTAGGAATTTTTCAGTAAAAATAATTTACAATGTTCATTTGTTGCGAGGGATAAAAAGAAGCTTCCCTATAAGCAATCTGTTCTCTACATCAACAATGTCTTTGTCAAGCTTTTCTTCTTTCAAAATAAGAGTTACATGACGGAATAACTTCCGTTTGCAATTTCGGCAAAAGAGGAGCAGTAATGATGTTCTGGACAAGTGAATAGTGTTTTTGTCCTTACAAACTTATGCAATTACTATCAAATTAATTTTTTAAGTGAGACTAAGGGAAAACAGCCGCTGTGTGGCATTTGATGGTTAATGTAGCTTTTTTTTTTTTTTTTTACATTGTATTTTATGCTAACGTAAATTAGCGCGTGAAGTTAGCGCTAGCATTGCAAAGCATAGCAATTTAGTGTGTGAATCATCTTCGCTCTTCATCATGACGTTTGCTGCTGCTATGTTCTCTGTCCTTTGTAGACTGTATATAAAAAAGCCGGCCCTCTCACAAACTGGCAACCTGTGCGAAACTCTCTAAGGGGGAGGGAGGAAGAACGCTCTCGGTTTTTTACTCTTTCGACTGCAGTTCTGATTTGAAACACTAGGTGTCAGTTAATTATTTTGCCTTTAACCTATAAGTGAAAATAATTTTACTACTGTTTAATGTGATTTTAATTCATATAACCCACATGATGTTGTCTCCGGTCTAATTTTGTTCAGTGTGATCGTGTCGCAGTGGACCAGCATGCTCAAGATTGTTGCCGTTCATCTGCGACAGATGGGCTTTAGATATGGAGTCATAGACGGGACTGTTAACCCTAAACGTCGCATCGACCTGGTGGAAGAATTCAACACTAACCCTAAAGGACCAGAGGTACATCTCACCCAAAAATGTTGGCCTTTAAAAGAAACTTTTTACTAGTTTACTAGAACTTTTGCTAATTTACAGACAGTGAATACAGACAGGAGTACCATGAATTCAACTAATTTTGTACACTGGCCAAATTTGTAAGTGGTAACGAATGGTTGTAGGTAGCAAAAATGTAAATTTAAGGCATCCTTTGGTCTTTGATCTAAACAAGTTCACTATGTGTGAATTTGTATGGGCAGGATTTGCTTACTTTTACATGATTGACACACTGCAGAGCCCTCAAGGGGCCTATGCGCTCTCAAAATTTATAGAATTTGGTTTTAGAGGTCTAGATGATTATAAAAATAATTTGTGTCCTGTGTTGCATATTTTCTAAAAGGATCAAATGTAAATATCTTCCAAATAAATTAAACAAGATGAATGTTTTTATAAGTTTAAGCATTGCAGCTTAGGGATTTATTTGAGCCTAAAACTCTAATCTTCTGAGAAATATTTAGATGTAATAGCATGCATGGTAAAATGCAATAAAAATGTTCAACATTGAATTTTAAAATAATTTGTTAAACATCTACAGTAAATGTCAAGCATGGCCTGAAAAAAATTACTAAGAAACATGGAAATTTAAGTCTAGAAAAGCATGAATTTTGAAATGGAAAATGTGAAGGACCTGAATCCTGCAAAGATGGAAAGAAGAATGCAAAACAGTGAACGTGGATGTCAGTTATATAAGACCTAAAATAATCTTGAGAATCCATTTATCAGATGTTTAGATTATTTTCCATTTAATTTCATTTAGTTTATATGAGCAAGGATCAGTTGAAGAAATACATTTTCTTGCAATAAATTCCGTAAACTTTTTAGTTTAAATCCAGCAAATCTCCACATGGTCCTACGTTTTGTTAATTATTTCTTATGACATCAATGAATTACTTTTCCCCAAAGGTGATGTTGGTTTCTCTTTGTGCTGGAGGAGTTGGACTCAATCTTATTGGTGGGAATCACCTCTTCCTCATTGACATGCACTGGTAAGGTTCATTCTGAGATGCAGAGAAAACAGTCACCTGTTTTTATTAATTATACTTTTAGGTCCTATTTTCATTCTTTGGTTCTTAAAATACCCTAACTTCATCCTACTTTGTATGTAAATATCACTTCAAATTAATTTTGACTTTTATAATTGCATATTAGCACCGTTATTTGGAGAGTCTTCCTCTATTTACAGTTAGGCTGCTATTTATGTCTCATTATTTTTTACTGGCTCTGTTTTAACTAGCTGTTATCAAAACAAAACATTATAACCCTTTATTTTCATATTTAAAAAATATGTGTAGATACAGAACAGACAGAATGATTAAGTCCTCTGTCTTGTATACAGTGCCGAGCACATGCCACAAAATATTAAATGTTAGGTATTTTCCAAGATGTTGGTCTTTTTTTATGTTATCTCACTAAACATTGCAGGTGATCATTAGTTTGTATGAGCTTCAGTACCTACAACTTTATTTTCTTGAAGAAAAAAATTAGACATTGTTGCATATGTGGTCAGAATTTATGAAAAAAAATGTTAATGGTTAGATTTAATAATCCATTTGAATAAAGTCTACAGTACCTGTACTCAAAAGTCAAATCTGGCCTTAAATATCTGGCTAAGAAACCTGGAAACTAGATTCTTTACTGTATAAAGAACTACCTTGGCCTTGCAATATTTTGACAGGAACCCAGCCTTGGAGGACCAGGCCTGTGACCGAATCTACAGAGTAGGACAAAGTAGAGATGTCACCGTTCACAGGTAACAAATATTTGGAAACTATTATCATACATACAAAATACAGTATTGCTATAAAGACATAACTGAGGAGGAAAAAAGGACCATATTGTACAGTGAGAGATACAATGAAATGTAAGGAGTGAAGTCGTTTACATGATCACAAAATATGACACAAGATGCTTCTTTATTTTAGTTTTCATTTCCGAACACTGGGATGTTAAACCGGCATAACTTGTTATTAATGTTTGTTTATTTATGCTTCAGGTTTGTGTGTGAAGGGACAGTAGAGGAAAAGATTACCACGCTGCAGTTAAAGAAGAAGGAGCTGGCCCAGAATGTGCTTTCAGGAACAGGAAGCGCCCTCTCCAAACTCTCCTTGGCTGATCTTAGAGTCATTTTTGGTGTCTGAGAGAGGAGACTACCAAGACTGCCAACACCCTTGCTAACTCATGGCAACTTACAAGTTTATTCATGTTTGTATGTTATTAAGGTAAACAGTTTTGTTGTTTGTTTTTGTTTGTTTGTTTTTAATTCTTAGTAAAAGCCGCAAAATAATACTATTCATCTTGCTAGCTAACGCACGTGTTTAGAGCTTATTTGATCCTTTTCTAGTCCAAAATGTCATCCTAGATTTTGATAGTTCTTTATTTTAATGGGGAATAAACAAGAGGTTTTCCCTTCTTTATATTATTTATTATTGGCCTTATTTTAGTGCCCAAGTGATGTTTTGTTTTTTCAGTAAATGTGTTTATGTGTCATTATTTTAAATAAACTCATGCACTCAAAGTTACTAAACATTGCTGGCTCTGTATGTAGTGAATTGAAATTGCCTCGTTCAAAATGCGCATATATGGTGTGTTTATTTCAATTATATCAATTTTTGGACTTAATTTCCTATGTACAAACCATGACTGCAACGTGAAAAAACATTATACCTTTAGGAAACTTAAATTTTGGCTATTACGACTGTAATGAAACTGGACTGAAAGGTGTCGCTTTAAGAGCAGTTGGTTATTTTTCTTCCCCCACATATACAAGTTAAACTCAAAAAATTAGAATATCGCACAAAACTTAATTTAGTAATTCAACTTAAAAGGGGAAACTAATACATTATATAGAGTCATTACATGCAAAATGAGATATTTCAAACATTTATTTATCATTTTGATGATTATGGCTTACAGCTTATGGAAATCCAATAATCAAAATATCAGAAAATTAGAATAGTGTGAAAAGGTTTGTTGTTGTAGCCTCTAAGTGCCACACTAATCAGCTAATTAATCTAAAACACCAGCAAAGGGCTTGTGAGCATTTAAGTGGCCTCTCCCTCTATTTCAGTAGAATTCACAATCTTTGGGAAGGTTGCTGACCTGACAGTTGTGCAGAAGGTGATTGCAAAATAAGTTGGATGCTCTCAAAAATGCTGCATCAAAGCACATCAATAAAAAGTGTGGAAGAAAAAGGTTCACAACCAGCAGGGATGACCACAGCCTGGAAAGGATCGTCAGGAAAGGCCATTCAAAAGTGTGGGGGAGCTTCACAAGGAGTGGACTGAGGCTGGAGTTTGTGCCCCAAGAGCCACCACACAGATGGATTCTGGACATGGGCTTCAAATGTTGTACTTGTCTTATCAAGCTGCTCCAGAACAAAACAAAAGAAGTGTCTTACCTGGGCTAAAGGGGAAAAAAAACGGGTGTGTTAAGTTTTGCATCTCTTTTGGAAATCAAGGTCCCATAGTCTGGAAGGAGAGAGGCAACAATCCAAGACACTTGAAGTCCAGTGTGATGTTTCCACAGTCTGTGGTGATTTGGGGCGCCATGTCATCTGCCCATGTTGGTCCACTGTGCTTTATTAAGTCAACACAGCCGTCTACCAGGAGGTTTTAGAGCACTTGATGCTTCCTCCAGCAGAAAACCATTTTGGAGATGTTGGCTTTATTTTCCAGCAGGACTTGGCACCTGTCCACACTGCCAATATAACAAAAACCTGGTTCAATGACCAAGCAAATACTATCCTTGACTGGCCAGCAAACTCTCCTGACCTGAAACCTATAGAAATCGGGCATTTCCAAGTGAAAGACGAGACACATGACACCAAGCAATGCAGAAGAGTTGAAGGTCGCTATTGAAGCATCCTGGCCTTCCATTACACCCCAGCAGTGTCACAGGCTGATAACGTCCATGCCACGCGGCACTGAGGCAGTAATTCATGCCAAAAGGGCGCAGATGGTCAGCATTTCTGTATTTAAAAACCTTTTGTTTGTTTATTTATTTTTTGTGTGTAATCTAATTTTCTGATGTGTTTATTTTTGGGTTTTTATAAGCTGTAAACCATAATCATCTAAAATATAACAAAAAATGCTTGAAATGTCTCATTTTGTAGGTAATGAGTCTATGTAATAAATTAGTTTACCTTCAGCCTAGCTTACGATATTCTTTTTTTTTTCACCTGTATTTAGTTCCACAATGCATTTAATTAAGAAAGTCCTGTTTTGAAATTTTTGCAGAAAATAAAAAGCTGAAACTTTACAAATTGTAAACAAAGCGTTCAGTGGCAGTAATTGAACGCATCGTGTTTATGGGCGGTAGCTGCTCTGAGCTTGGTACAACCCTCTGAGCTGCAGAGCTAGTGCAGTACCGCCAGGTGCGCTAGTGTCCTAGCACTGTCAACACACACGGGCCTTCACGAGTACTAAGTTCAAAATAGCGTAGTTTTTAGTCAACCTTACAACCCAGCAGCCATGGCGGCTGAAACCGACAAGGTCGAACCTGCGGACAGTGAACAAGACGAAGAGGAAGATGTTTATGAAGTGGAAAGGATCATTGACATGCGAGTTGAAGAGGTAAAGCTAAAAGCTAGGTAGCTGCCCGGCTCGCTGAGCAAACATGGCTGGCATTTTTTCCACTCGCATTGCCCATCTGCAGGAGTGGTCAGACCCATCACGCGAACAAAACATTAATCTGAAATGTATTTTCAGCGCACTTTGATGCACCTGATGCCTTTTCAGTTACTCCATCGCGTGCTCATATTGGTTTTCGAAGCTCCTTGCTAATCCCCCACCGTTTCACTGCACAACTTCTCCCATTATGTCCGCTTGCCTCTCCCCTACTGAGGCCAAGGACGGACGCTCTGGAAGCTCGTAAATGTTTTCATGATGGCTGTTGCTGCTCGGCGGAACATTTAGTTACTAAGAACGGGAATAATGCGAGGGCTTTCATTGGGCATGACACATGGTTGGGTGATGTGCCAAAACGACATAGAATTAGCAGAACATGTTAACCATGCATAACCGTTAGTTAGCATGTTAGCATTGTTCCTGTTGTACTGCAACAAAATTGCTTTACAGTGTCTGTAGATAAACTGTATTGTATATGCAGTTAACATATAACACAAACGGAGAACTACAGCTGTTAACACATGGTTCACTTTCAAGTTTAATTGATTCTTTCTTATTGGAAATATTACCAAAAGCTATGTTTAATATTTCATAAGACAGATCTATAAATGGCGCAACATTCTTACAAAATGTGACTTTCGTGAATGCGTTTGTTGCAGCAGCTTTATGCGCAGCTATGTTCACTTTCAAAATATCAGTTAATGCTCAATCTCCCCCAAATTGTATCTTACAATAATTAGTGTTTTATGTGTAGCTGTGGGGTACTTTGTTTTGGCCTTTAGTGTCAGGCCTTATTACAAAAATAAATTAATTTTTGAGAGCTTCAAAGTCTTGGATTAATGGACCAACTAGGATTGACAAAAGCAGATTTGATGTTTGGCATGGTGCTTGCGAAATTGTAGTAAATATTGGTAGGGAAACAAGAACAGGGAGTTTTTTTTTTTTGTTTGTTTGTTTGTTTTTTCCCCCCAAAACTATAGCATGTTTTTCCCAAGATAAAAAAAAAAGTATTATGTTTACAAGCAGCTAATTGCACACATACATCCGCTCTCTTTCAATGTGGCATCACTTGACTAAACTTAGACTTTTAATATAATCTACACAAAATGTGAATTAACAAATGTAGAGTGGTACAAAAATGTATCTGGTTACTATAGTAGACCTTTCTAATCAACAAGTAGCATAAAGTGAAGAACGATTCTAGATTCTGTCGTATACTTAAGAAACAACACTTTTTTTGTTTTATTTTATCTTTTTTTACTTTATTTACAGCTTTTATGATGTAACTAGGTTTGTAAAAAAAAAGCTCTTGCGAGTTAATCTTAACACACGTACCTAACCTTGATTTGCTTTTCGCTTTAAACTTATACTGTGTCCTGCTTGAGGACACACAAAAACTCAGGAATCTCTGTGTGAAGCTAAAGCAAAGAAGAGAAGCTGGATACGTGATCTGTACCATCCATGTTAGAAGGGAGTCTGCAGCTTTCAAATGACAACTGATGTATCAATGTTATTTTTTTTATATACTACTACTAACTCAGGTCCTTTTATACTGGACCATCAAGTTACTGGCAGATTTTCTTATCTTGTCTTTTTTTTTTTGTCAGGGCGAAGTGCTCTACAGAGTTCGTTGGAAGAATTACTGCTCAGACGATGATACTTGGGAGCCGGAGGCTCATTTAGAGGATTGTCGTGAAGTCCTTTTGACTTTTAAGAAGCAACTGGCTGATGCTAAAGTCAAGAAGGAAGCAGAATCCAAGAAGACTGTGGTAAGTGGCGGTCAGGTCTTTTGCTCTGTAAACAATAAACCTTTTGTAGGTACTTTATTAAGCAGTTTTGACTCCTTGTTTGGAGTGGACAACATGTTGGTTAAAAATCATAGATGAATTGTGAGCTACCGTAATTTAGAAAGTTATCTGCACAGTGAATTAAGTGTTCACTTGGCTACACAAGTTGGTCAGTGGGTTACATTCTGTATTGTTGCTGAAATTATATGTTTTTGGTTATAGTTATTTAAATTAGGAACGGACATTTATCTGAGATTTGATTCTAAGTTGAAGTTTTCATGAAAAATTATTTGAAAACTTACAACTGTGGTATTTCCTGCCTGTTCTGCTCTCTCGTCAGAAGCTCCCAACAAAGAGCGACTTGTTCGATGCAGACTCCGAGAGCGATAGCGACAAAGAACGGCCAACTGAAGCTCCCATCAAGAAGAAAAAGAAGAAGAAGAAGATCCGGGAAGAGGAAGAAGAGGATGAACCATCTCCAAAGGAGAAAAAGAAGAAAAAGAAAGATAAACGTAGAGAGGAGCTGAGGCCACTTCCAGCACCAGAAACAGATGACGAAGAGGAGAGAGTCCCAACCCCACCTTCTCCTCCCAAGGAGAAAAAGACTGAATTAAAAAAGCACTTTGTTGACTCTGATGAAGATGATGAAGAACCTGTTCCCTCCAAAAAACAAAGGAAGGAAAAGGGAAAAGATGGAGTAAAACACAAGAAAGACAAGGGAGAGGAGGGAAAGAAAAAGAAAGGGAAGAAGGAGCGGAAAATAGAAACTTCTGAAGATGAAGCCACTGCTCCTCTAGAAGAAGACCCAAGTGATGGCCCATCGGAGTCCCAAATGGAGGATTCTGGATCAACAGATACTGTAACAAAGCTATGGGAAAAGGCCGGTTCGGAGGAAAAGTTCAAACAAAAGAAGGGAAAGTGGGAAGTGAAGTTGCAGGGTATTAAGGACCTTATCCACGATAAAAAGAGCAAAAAGCAAGATGGCAAAGAAACCAGCCTGCAAAAACACAAGAGTAATAAAAACAGGGAAGATACAGCTCCACAATCAGACTCAAGTGACAGCTCTATCCTACATAAAAAGGCCAAGAGCAAAGGGAATGAGAGCACATCAGCAACACAAAAAGTCCCTTCTTCCTCCACATCCTCATCATCATCCTCATCTTCCATCCCAGCAGTTAGCACCACCAAGGCTAAGGAGGAGGAGGTGACTAAAGAGGAAGCGTTAGGAGCAAAGGATGCCAGCAGTTCAACTAACCTGTTTGAAAAGTTCCTGTTAAACTGCGAGGCCAAGGATCGAGCCCCTCGCAGACCATCGGTTCATCAGCCTGTTGCAGAGAAGAGTAGCAAAAAGGTACATCTTTTTTCCATTTTAGCAGATTTGAGTTCAGGAATTCAGAAAAGCCCAAACTTTAACCATGACAACTAAATGCCTTAACCTAACAAAAACCTTTTTATTACCTTGACCCTAAAAACCGAGTTTTAACATGGGGACTAGATTGTTGTATTAGAAATCATAGGAATTCCTGCTCATTTGTGTGGTTTAAGACTATTTCATCCACCTAGTAGGGGGGAAAAAGCACACAAACTAAAAATGTACAAGGCATTAACAGTAATTTTTCCTTGTCCTAACTGTAGTTAATCGGAAAGATGGAGAAGATTTCCAAACCAGCAAAAGAGTCGTCTGCTCAGAAACCGGAGCCCGACAAGGCAGAGAGGTCCAAACAGTCAGAAGGTTTGTATGAAACAAAGGCACATTGTGCACATTTTCAGATCATTTTAGTCTCAATAAACAAACTTAAAAAAACAAAACTAGGGATGGACCGATATGAAAATTTTGGCCGATATTAATATTGTCGTCATGACTGATAACCGATATTTACCGATGTCGATATATATATATCTTGTTTCAAATGGTTTGAGATTGTCAGATTCTGTACAAAGTAAAAGTGATGCAAACATTCAGGCTAGCTTGTTTTTCAGATGACATGTTAAATATGTGGTGTTGAATGATTTGACACGGCATCCTCCTCGCATCACTTCAACGTTGCAAATACTGCATACTGCTTTTGGAGTATCTTCTTTTGACATCGTGAAAAATTACCACAAAGCTGACATTGCTTTTAGCTTCAGTTACATCCCACAATGCAGTGCTGCATCGCTGTCACGTCCAAACATGGCCGCATGGATAAACCCCCTCCTCTTCCCGACACATGTACACAAATTAGACGAATATAAATATCGGCCCAGTTTTGCTTATCGGACCGATACTGATATGTTAAAGAATGACTAATATCGGCCGAAATACAGCCTTAAATAATTTTATTGCTCCAAAAAGTGTTCCTGATGGCTTCTAAAGATTCGGAACTAAAATGTTATTTCTTCTTAAACTAACAACTGAACTATAAAACGCAAGTAGTTATTAGTAGTATTTTAATCATCCAATAGTTTGATTGGTTACAGCTCTTTATTTCTGCAAACATATTAACATGCAGGCTGTGTTTTAATTAGCGTTAGTTGTAGTTATCACAGTCATTGCAGGTATTTCGGCTAAGATGAGAGAAAGGGCCTCCTAATACATTTTTATTCTTTAGTGTGTCCAGTCTCAATGTAATACATATGCTTAAAAACTAATAATCTACATGGGAAAAGCAACAGACAATGGGTTGATTTGCAGCTTTGATGGATAGGGAAATGTTTTCAAAGTTTTCTTTAGGGGTCTTATAATAATTACTCTCCCTTCCCTGTTTCTCCTTTAGTAACCAGACCTGGGCAGAGTCATGGCTTCAGCTTAGACAGTGAAGAGCGGGAAGAGGAATTCACCGGAAAACTTCGACCAGCAGATGATTCTAAGGAGCGAAAGGACAGGCCAGTGGAGGCACAGCGTCCAGGCTGGGAGAGGAAGACCCCAACCAATGACAGGAGGAAGAGGAGAGAAGACAGTGAGCCCAGACTGTTCATGGCATGTGATGACACCCCGGACCCACCAGAGGGCACAGACAAATCTGGTACGTTTGTTATCTTTTGTTTATCTGTTTGTTAGCCGCTTTAACATGAAGCATTTGTCTTTTACATCCAAGCAATAGGTAATGTTGATTTTAGTTTTGTACCTTCAGAGAGAACAAAGGCTACATTCACACTGCAGGTCTTAACGCTCAAATCAGGTAGTACAATAATAAATGTCTGAGGTCTTACGGACGTAAATATAGATACTTCAACGTGTTCATGGATTTGGAAGTACTTGCTCAGTCGTACCAACAAAATGATGCCCAATTGATGAAAGAAGGTAACTGAGATTGATTTGATTTAAGTTTTGACGTTTGTCTCACTGCTGTGACGTCTAAGTCGACTCAAATGCAGCATTACTGTTCAGACTGAGGTTTCTCCGACACAGATCATATAGCTATCCGGTTTAGGACTACACATGAAAGTGGCCTGGGTCGGATAAAAAAAAAATCTGATTTGTGGCGTTCAGATTGTCGCTAAACAAATCCAATGAGTCACACATGGGCAAAAAAAATTGGAATTGAGCTGCAGTGTGAATGTAGCCAAATTGTCATTGAATATTTTAACCTTCCAACTAAAAATCACCCTCTACTGTGTGTTGCACAGGAAAGGGGCAAGCCACCTTGAGTCTAGGAATAGACCTCAACTTGGATTGGATGACCCTGGATGACTTTCAGAAGCATCTTAGTGGAGAGAATGAGATCTTATCTGGTCCACCATTATCACCCAGTAAGTTTTTTTTTTTTGTTGTTGTTTTTTTTTTGTCCTCACCTGAGACAATTACATACACTATACTGCCTAAAGTATTGGCTCACCTGCCTTGACTCTTGTATGAACTTAATAAACATCCCATTCTTAATCAATTGAGTTTAAAATTATGTTAGCTCATCCTTTTCAGCTATAACAGCTTCAAGTCTTCTGGGAATGCTTTCCACAAGGTTTAGGAGTGTGTTTATAGGAATTTTTTACCATTTCTCCAGAAGCGCATTTGTAAGATCAGATACTGATGTTGGATGAGAAGGCCTGGCTCTCAGCCTTCACTCTAATTCATCCCAAAGATGTTCTGTCGGGTTGAGGTCAGGACCTGGATCTTGCATGTTGGAACAGGAAAGGGCCATTCCCAAGCATTCCCACAAAGTTGGGAGCATGGAATTGTCCAAAATCTCTTGGTATGCTGAAGCATTTAGAGTTCCTTTTACTGGAACTAAGGAGCCAAGCCCAGCTCCTGAAAACGACCCTAAACCAAAATCCCCCCCTCCACCAAACTTTACACTTGACACAATGCAGTCAGACAAGTCTCCTGGCAACCGCCATACCCAGACTCTTCCATCAGGTCGCCAAATGATGAAGCGCGATTCGTCACTCCAGAGAACACGTCTCCGCTGATCCAGAGTCCAGTGGCAGCGTTCTATACACCACTGCATCCAACGCTTTGCATTGCTTTTGGTAATGTTTGGCTTGAATGCAGCTGCTCAGCTGTGGAAACCTGCACTATTCTTGGCCTGGTCTGAAGGCCACGCGAGGTTTAGAGGTCTGTAGGAAAGCGTCTCTGCAGGAAGTTGCCAACCTTTGCGCACCATGCGCTTTAGCACTTTGTGGCTTCCACTTTGTGATACCACTAACAGTTGACTGTGGAATATTTAGGAGTAAGGAAATTTCACGACTGGTCTTGTTGCACAGCTGGCATCCTATCACAGTACCACACTGGAAATCACGGAGCTCTTGAGACCCAGTCCTTCACAAATGTTTGTAAAAACAGTCTGCATGCCTTGTTGCTTGATTTTTATACACCTGTGGCCATGGAAGTGATTTAACAATTGGATAATCAGTAAACAATCTCCCATATTTTCTTTTTGTTTTCATGTGGACTTGACCGCTGCTGCAGCCATGTCTTGACACATTTTTCTTGCTAACATGGATATAATCTTGCCACTGCTGTCCATGTGTGCCATGCTAAAATGTTGCTACGCTGAGTTGTTAATGTGATGGATAGCTGGTTTATACTCTTAAATTTATTATAAATTTTTTATTGGTTATAACTTTTTAGTTTTTATCTTGAGACACCCTATATAAGGAAATGTAATTATTCTTTCTCCTTGTGTTGTATAAAGTGCCTCTTAATATTCTCTAAAACCCTTGCAACTCTGTTTTGTGCCTGTCAGGTGAGTTGCGAGATGCTGTGAAAAGTGGAGATTATAGGGCTGTTAAGTTGGCACTAAATTCCAAAGAGGACTACAACCTTGAGCAAGAGGTATGTACTCTTGACTTCAAAGTATTTTTTGGAAAGTTTTATTGGAGCATTTATCCAACCATATTTTTTAATTGATTTTGTCATGTTGTTAGACTTAATTCCAGGCTTTCCACCCTTATTATCAAAGGAGGAAAAAAAAATAAAAAATTACAGCTTTTTTACAGCATGTGCACCTTGGATGCCCCCAGTGTGTATGCTTGGGAGTGATTGGTGTCTAATATGGGGTGACCGGGGAGGTAAAACATTTTACATGATGGTTATGTCTTGATTTTAAAAGCGGGTCACTAGAGGATGAGAACTTGTTCAGTCGAGTACTGTTGTTTTAAAACTGTAGTACAAGAAACATGGTAGGACAAAGCATTTCCAGTTCAAAAGTTACTGTGTGCAAAGCACTTCTAAAAAATATAGTAAAAGAGTCACTTATCTCTTGTGAATTGTTTCCACATGAGACGTAAATTAGCAGATTTAATCTCAGATTTTCGATTCGGTCCCTCCAGGAATTCACAGTGTTGTAATCACAACCATTAACTCAAATTCAGCCAGTTCTTGTGAATTCTGCACACACTTGCCATTTTTATCCAGTCACTGCAGCTTGACCTCATATATACTTTTTTTGTTTTGGATTATCAAAGTGCAGATGTGTGTAGGAGAAATGTGTCACATTTGCCGTCTGAAATTGCCGCCAGGTACTGAGCATTACTATTCCCCAGTATTTAGGGAGGGATTTAGCTCAGCTGGGTCAGCAGCAGCCTCACATATAGAGCCTGCCGCCCTTTGAAGCAACCGGCCAAGATTTAAATCCTCGGCCCCTGTTGCTGCAGGTCACCCCACTTCCCTCTCTTTCTGACCCGCTTTCCTGTCAAGCACCTGTCTAATAAAGGCTCTAGAGCCTAAAACTACTTTCCCAGCGTTGAGCGCTGACAAACATTTTTCTACTACAAAACACCTCCAGAGAATGTCTGTAATGAGTAAACAGGTGGAGAAGATCACCATGATAAGTCAAGAACACCCAAATCTGCTGTAAATGTTGAAAGAATCAGAATATATGTAAAGTATTTTTTCTTTTTTGTGCTATTTAAACAATAAGTTTAAACTTTACTCTGCTGAATGGTGAAATACTTTCCCAGTATGCTTATTTAAATAAAAAAGTCTTTTAATATAATAAATAAATATTTTATACACCAGTTTTATTTATTTATTTTTTGTTTTTCTTTCCAACGTTTGACTGAAGCTGTTGCAAAATCCTGGAGGGACTGACAATTTACAGAAATATTAATGTGTTCATTGTTATGGCACATAATGTGATGGTAAACCACCTCTTTCTGTCTCTCAATTCAAATGTCATTTCAGCTTTATTTTCATTGTACCAGTTCACAGCAAATTAACCTAAAGGTTCTTTACAGACTTAATTTAAGCAGTTTGTTGTGATCCGATTAAAACAAATCCACATTAGTTCAATTTATAATAACTGTGTTCAGTAGTCTATCTAAGGAAACCAACAGATTGTATCAAGTCTTGTCTTAAATTCAGACCATGATTAACATGCACAGGGTGGTACGTGACAATAAAAAGATTAAAAACTCCATATTAACAGGAAGAAAGAACCTTTGGCAGAACCAGGCAATAATCCTACAATAATCTGTTTTTGGTTCGATCAATTTATTCTACTGTAAACCGTGTGGCGCTAGCAAGGATAATTTACTTATATTTTACAACACTGGCAATACAATAGGTAGGGATAGAAAATTTGTAACTCTGGCTGCCTGTTTTAGCAGAGATGACCCTTTCTCATCACATTTAGGGTCTCTGTAGTTGTCTATGAGCAAGGCTAAATAATATAAGTGGGGATATATTTTCCAAAGTCTTCAGATCTACATTCACAGGATTTGTTTAATGCTTCATAATAAATCAACACCTCAAGATGTTTCTCACCACTCCAAAGTGCCATAGCTCCTGCAACAAACCAAGGTAAGGACATGGTCTCCTTCTCTTTTTTTAAATTGAAAACAAAAAAATGGGGTATTTGTTAAGAAATTTAAGAATGTAAATATTTTATGATCATTAGTTTGCTTACAAGATTTCTTAGTGTTTTAACCAGCAGTGCTAAAAGGTAACTTATAGGTTTTAAAGTTCAGTGACACTTGCATTGTTTTGAGAACTAAGGTTACGGTTTGCTTACTTTCAGCCTGAACTGTAAATATTTAGGAAGTTGGAAAATATCCATTGAGATTTTACATTTGTGTCTCACCCTGGTTTTGGTATAATTGCTAACAGCTTAAGTTGTGCTTTCTCGTTGCCATTTTATGTACATGTCATTACAGTGCTCTGACAGCAGTTATCATTAAGCTGGTTTAAAAAAGGGAATGTGGCTTAAAAGATAAAGGTGTATGAGAACTTTAGACATAGTTCAGGTTTTTATTTCTTGATATCTTCAGCAGTGTCAAGCCATGTTTTCATGATTGGTTTGTAACTACTTTGGTCACATTCTGGTTTCTCAAGTGAGAAAAACTTCAAAACGACACCCTTGACCTTTAATATTAATATCAGCCCTTAATATTTTTGCATGTCAGTGTGTATCACTAAACTATATTATAATTTTGTTATTATATAAGCACAATTGTTTATCAATCGCATATTTATAAAATTAATTGTTCATTTAAAATGAAATGCAATTTTTGTACATTAGACATTATAGTTTCATCTTTCCTTGCAGTGAACAAGCCTGTGGAAGACCACGGTGAACACATGAATTATCTGGACAAGATGAAGCAGGTACATAGTGTATATGATTTCAGAACATGTATCATCATCATTCATAATGTATGTACTGTGCACTAGTGACTATTACATTGCCAAGATCTTTATTATTTTGACTGAAAAATAAAGCATAGGTCACATCTAAATAAGCTATACACAATTTAAACTAAATGTAAATTGTTGAGCACTTTAAGTGTTCTATTGTTTTGCATCTGTATCTTGCCATGTCCTAGACTCTGTTAGGGCTGGGATATACTTGCTGTTAGCGACGCGTTTGCATACGTATCATGGCTGCCGCGCATTTGTAGCGTTTATTTGGCACATAGGCCACTTGTGTTGTTGCGCGGTAACGTCCCGTGTGTGTGAGTTGGAATACTGATTTGAATGCCAATGATGCTCACGCAAACAAGAGCATGAACACGACAGTCCGAAGTAAGCGCAATAGTGAATAGTTTTAAAACTGTATCTCGGACCTTGTCCACAACTACCGGCATCTATATGATTTATTTTTTCGTACCCATTGCACAGTGATAAACACTTGCCTTAACAGTTGGCATCAACTTGGAATTGTTTTGGGGGTTGATGCCGGAAAATGCAGTGTGACCGGTAGATTGACCTTTCCACTATTTCAAAGTCCAAGTGCCGTGTACTCCTTGCAATGAACTCCAGTATTGAACTTTTTGGCCACACTGTGCTTCCGTCGTCTGCAGCAAGTAAATACACAAACGTAGCAGAACGTTGACGTGTACAACTTACAACACTTGTGTTTACAGCAAGTATATCCCAGCCCTTAGATTGTTTAGACATATTGGAGACATGTTATGCTAAATTACCAGTTTAGGTTGTTACTACACTGGTATACAAAGCAAAATTTCTCATGTAAATGGCTTAAAAAGTATTAATTATTTGTATTAGTTGTAGGTCCTGCATGAAGGTTTAGCATCAGTGTGTTTCATGTAGCATTTCATTCGACACCTCATGACTACTTGATTAGACACAATGTCAATACGCTGCTTGATCCAATAAAGCCATTAACTTTTCTTGAATGGGTCACATGTGGTTTTTGTACTGAATACGGTGTCAGGGTGTTTTTGATACAGATGTTGGACTTGAAAAAAATTATGCGTGACCGTCACCTTGACTTTTGTTTGAATGAGCCTGGATCTTGGTGGGGCATTGCCAAGGTGCTGAAGTGTTTAAAAGAGCAATTATATAAAGTGGAAAGAATTTCCAAAACCAAAGCAAAAAATAAATTTAAATGACCACTTAACCAAAATTCTAAACAAAGTTTAGCTTTTTGTTTTTCCACCCACAGCTATTTTCTAAAGCATCTGTTTTAAGTTCACTCAAAATATTATTGAGATCTGATTTGGCAGTGAGTCTTACATATACTTGTTCTTTTACAGGCGTGTACTTTTGGTGAGAAGAGGTCATTTGAAGGCGAAAGGAGCTTGATTGAAGAGCGAAGTTCGAGTGGTGCTCTTAAATTCACATCTAACATTGAAAGTGCAAGAAATGAAGACAGTACTTCAGACGCAAATGAGAATATCCCAGAATCGGATTGGTCAAAGAGTGACAATACAATGCCAAGCTACACTGCCAGTACAAATACTGAGCATGGGATAGAGGGGAAAAATGAGAATATGCAAGAAGGTGGGAACAATGTAACTAAATCAAAAAATGCAGCATGTGGTTCATTGACCACTGAGGAAAGTCAAAGAGAGGAAGACCAGAAGGTAGCAGAGGAAGAGAAGGCATCAGATGACACCATTGATGTTTCATCAACCAAAATGAGCTTAAACACTAACAATTCAGATGTAACCAGAAAGGCAGAAGAGATGGTGGAAAAGCAAGATGACCAAACAAAAAAAAGGGCCATAGCTAAAAAGCGCAGGTCTGCCAAACGAGGAAAGCGCTCACGTGGTGGGCCAAAGAACATGGTGGCAGGTAAATCAGATGGCAAAGATCAAGTTTCTTCTGAGTCAGGCACAACAGAGATGATTAAAACACGATTACGTCGATGCAGAAAAGTTGTGGAGAACAAATTGCCAACACGATCAAGTCTAAGGTCCTGTAAGAAAGTACTTCAGACAAAGGCCAGCAATACAGTGGAAGAGAAGAAGGAATCTTGCAAAAAACACTTCTGTTTGTATTGCAAAATAGCTTTTACCCAACTTGCCAAGCATTTGGAAAAGAAGCATGCAGAGGAAACAGATGTTGCCCATGCAATGCACTTTCCCAGAGGTTCCAAAGTTAGACAGACATTGCTTGACCAAATTCGCAATAAAGGAGATTATGAACATAATTGCCAAGTTCTTAAAAGTGGTGAAGGGGAAATTGTAACAAAGAAACAGGTGAAGAAACCAGCCTCATCTGTTCGAGACTTCCTGCCTTGCCAGCACTGTTTTGCATTTTATCGCAAAACAGATTTATGGAGACATGAGCGGTCATGTAAAGTTAGAAAGGGAGATCAGAAATCCTCTGAGAAGACCAAAAGAACTCGGAGTCACAATGCTTCCTCCCCGCTGCTTCCAATGTCTGAGTTCTTAACTGGAAGCTGCGAGGAGATCATCCACATAATGCACCAAGATGAAATCTCAAAGCATATTAGAATTGACCCCCTCATTTGTAAATACGGCAATACACTGTCTGCTAAGTATGACCACGATAAGTCTCAGTTTGCTTACATTGCACAAAAGATGAGGGAATTAGGTAGATTTGTGCTTGCAGTAAATGAACTTGACAAGAGTGTAAAATACTTGCATGAAATATGTCTACCATCCAGATTTGAATTAGCTGTTGAAGGGGTCAAAAAAGTAAGTGGATTTGACCCAAGCTCCAGTAAGTTTAAAACCATTTCTCTTGTCTCGAAGATCGGTTACTCTTTAAAACGAGCTGCAGAGATAGCTTTTGGAGAAAGTCGCATGACAGAGGATAGTGAAGCCGAAAGTGAGTTAAAAGGGTTTATACAGCTCCTCGATACAAAATGGAGTGAGTCTTTTTCTCGCAAAGCGCTCACCCAGTCTATAAAACAAGAAGTCAAGAAAGTGGAAATAGACAAATCAACTGTGACGGAAGATCTAATGAAACTCCACAAGTTTATTACTGGGGAAGAGGATGAAGCAAGAAAGGAATTGAAAGAAAGTCCCAGCATGTCAACATGGAAAAAACTCGGTGAAGCCACCTTAGCGGATGTGTGTCTCTTCAACAGGGGAAGGGTAGGCAATATTGGCAGGCTTCTCTTGCAAACTTACACTCAAAAGAAGAGCAGGGGGGGATTTTCGCCCTCTGCAGATCAAGTAAGGAAAATAACTAAACTAGAGATGGACCTTGGTTCCAATTTCACAAGATTGGAACTAGAAGGTCAGTATGGAAGGAACATGCTAGTTCTGCTAACAGACAGAATGGTTCTGTCAATTGACTTGCTTGTTGAACACAGAGAGCAAACAGGTGTATCAAGAACTAACCCATACCTGTTTGCAAGGACTGAAGGTCCCTCCTTCATCAGGGGATTGGATTGTTTCCGAAGGGCTGCAGTGGAATGTGGAGTTAAAAACCCAGAAGCTCTCCTGTCTTCGTCATTAAGAGAGCAAATTGCCAGCTGCTGGCAGCTAATGAGCCTTGGTGTACCACAGCTGAATCAAGTGGCAATGTTATTGGGATGGAGCAGCCAGGAATGTTACAGACTCCCTCAAAATGCATCTCAGCTGGAGGAAGTGAGCAAACAGCTGTTAAAGATGGATCGAACATTGCCATCAAGTCCACCCAGCACTGTAAAAGATGGTATGTACCTTTTCTTCAGCTGGTTAGTAATCCATTGATGTGTTATTTAATTTATTAGGCAAATGACTTGTTATGTAAAACTACGCAACATAGTTCTTCCAGATTTGTTTATTTTGGATGGTTTGGATGTTTGGTACTTCTAATACTACTCAAGACTCTCTGAAGATCAAGTTTGCTCAGATATGGTGAATTAACAGTTTTCTCATCCCATTGCTAACCTTTGAAACGATAAAGCAGAACACGTTGAAATTTTCTTGTATGAAGACTGATTTCAAACATTCCCAAAGAAGTAAATACCCGTCAGACTAGTGGATCTGAAATTTTAATGTAGACTTTATTTCTCTTACTTTACAGTGATTCTCAATACTTTTGTCTTTTTAGGGACTGGACAGAAAGCTGCTTTAAAAAGAAGGCCGTGGACTGACAAGGAACAAGCTGCTGTTAAACGTTACTTGAGTGAATTCATCACAAGGATGAAGGTTCCAGGGAAGAAAGAGTGCAATGCTTGCATAGCTTCTGAGCCAGATCTTGGAGGAAGATCTTGGACAGATGTAAAAAATTATGTACACAACACACTGCAGACAATACGGAGGAGAAATAACCAACAAAAGTCTGATGGGAGTGGAAATCTTCTGAATCCACAGAGTCCAAAGGTTGCAGATCAAACAACAAAGACAGACATGGAGGACACTAGTGATATGTGCACTATGACAACAGTGAATCCAGATCACCTGAGAGAAAGTTCAGACTGTTGTATGACAGTGCCACCACCAACCAACTTAGGAGACTCTTCACCTTTCTCCCAAGAGATGACCGCAAGTTTTGCCTCTTTTTGTTACTCTAGTACAAATATGGTCCATACAAATGAACATTTGATTTCAACCTTTTCACCATTGAACGCTACTGATACCCAAGTGGTCCCTACATTTACCCCACACAACACTTCAAATGCCCTAATGCCTCCTGTTTACAGTTCAGAAAACAACCAAAGTCTGACAATGTCATCTTTGTATACACAGAATGCTACAAGTATGCTACACCCCTCTGTGTACACCCCGCAAGACACTACAGGTTCGCCAATGATTCCTTCTTATACTACCTTTAATGCCCCAAGTACCTCAATGGTCCCAACATATACACAGTTAAATACCCCAAGTTCACCAATTGTCTCTGCATTCTCAACACTAAATGACAGAAGTAGGCCTATCATGTCTTCATTCACACCTCTAAACCATTCAGATGTTCCCACTTATCACACAAGCCCAGCAAGGGTCCTTTCAACTGCGCAGGTTGTCCCATCAATTCATGGGCATGGTGTTTCTGACAGATTACCAATGGTACAGGAAAGCACACCCATGTCCTCAGCAGGAAAACAAACCACTCCAGGTGTCAAACCTCAAAAGAGAAACAAGAGATTGTGGAGTGAGGAAGAACAAGCAGCAGTAAGGCGTCAGCTTGGAGACTTCTGTAAGCTGATAAAAGTACCAGGGAAAAAGGATTGTGATGCATGTTTAGCTGCTGAACCTGCACTGAGCAGCCGAACATGGAGAGAAATCAAATATTTTGTACATAACTCAATCCAGTCACTGAAAAGAAGAGGTCATGCAGTCGCCTGTAAACAGACCACCAGTAGCCCACCAGAACCAGAGATTCAGACTTCAAACACTGACTGGGATGGTCCAGTTTATCTCTCCCTGTAAAAATTCCTAATGGACATGATCAGTGAGGATTTTACACAGTTGTAGCTTTAACCTCAAATCAAGTGTAGCTTCAAAATTAAGCAGATTTTGACTATTTGTTGACTGTTGGGGAAGTTTATGTTGAGACTGTTACAGACTGTCTTTCCATTCTTCTAAATATACACATCTCCAAAAGTGTACTGTGTTCAATATCAAGTCCAGCGGACCAAGCTATTTGTTGCATGAATATACACTAAATGGGTGGAAGGAAGGATGTTTGTACTGTAGCTTTTGCTAGGCCATCAATGTAAATAAGAATTTGTTCTTAATTACTTGCCTGGTTAATTAATTTGAAAAAAATAGGTGAAGCTTTTGTCCAGATAAAGCAGATTTGTTATGTATGCTTGCAGAAACACTTTGTCTGTTAGATCACCACTGGTTCTCGCTATAAAATGTTTTAACTGAGATAAAAGATAAAAAGAGAACATTTTCTCTTGGATTCACAGATCTTCACCTGTCACCCAGTCAAGCTTTCACAATGATGAAACTCATGTCTGAGCTGCTAAAAAAATCATAGTAAACGTGGCTTTTTTTTACCTTTTTTCTGAACAAAGATGGCCTCTTTGACTGCAAATTCGCAGTATTATTTACTTGGAAACTAATTTACATTTTTGTAGTTTTTTTGCTCACAGTTTTCATTAGTATTTCTTGTTAATTAAGTTCAAATAGAAAATCTACCAGCAAATTTTTGAAGCAAATCCCTCAAACGTGATATATGGGTTGACTTGTTTTGCATCATTCCCAAATACCAAACCCGAGTGTATTAAATATTTAAATGTATATATTCTTGCTTTAGCCAGTAGCCTGTATTGTAAGTAGCCTGCAGAAGTAACAGTAAATATTTACCTTCTGACACTACAGAATAGGAATTTGGTGCGTATCTACCCGTCACTGAAACAAAGGAAGTTTCAGGTTTTGGGAGTTTTTTTTAAAAATTATTTTAATTGTTGCTGTGTGGTTATTTTTCCCCCCTCCAATGAGGATCCTGTTGATTGTCATTCAGTCTTTTTCCCCTATTTGGTATGCTTAGCGTTTTGTAACACTACACTTGTATTTGGTCTACCCTAACTTGAGATAAATTCACTGTAGCGTTCTCATTTTTATTACTTCATTGTAAACTTTTATAATCTGGATGTTATAAATATCCAGTTTTCAATCTCATGTTGCCTTATTATGTGCATTTTTGTATATCTTTTTTCTAACAGTTAATGGCATCAGTTTATGATTCAACCAGATAGAAGACAAAAAAAATATTTTGTTTCTGGTAATTCAGTAGTGTTTTTTTTTTCTTTCTAAAAAAAAATTTTTTATTTAACATGCAGTTTTAGTATTAGACCTATTTCCCATTTTATTTTTAGTAGAACCTAAAGTTTGTATATTGTGAAGGATTAAATATACTGAATATTAAATAGAGGCTCAATCTTCATTTTCCTAAAAACAGATTGCTTTGGTTTAGCATCGGTTGTCCTGGCTGAACGGCTTTGTTTCATTTCGTCCAAAACGTTTTCTGTTTATCGCTTCTTCTCAGTTACACTGAATATTCAGCAAATCAGAGGTGTCTTGATTAGCTGCCATTGAATTAGCTGCGTTTTTAATCTTTTCTAGAAAGAAAAGATTTAGCAACAAAGTCGATTTTTTTTCAAGTTTTCTTTGTGATTAAATGGAGATGAAATTATTATTGTGAGGTGTGGAAAGCACTTGTCTTTGTCACTGAAACTGTTTTGTTCAACCGGTATTCACCTTTTCATACCATTAGTATAGTCATTGGTGTCTGGCATGCGTAAAATCCCAACTGTGAAAAGTGCTGCAGAACCAGGTCAGATAACCTATTTAGACTCATTTCATTAATGGCAGAGGGTTTTTTTCTGTGTTGCTGCTTTTATGTAAAAGGAGGTGTATACTGTATGTGTTTCAGTATGTACCACATATTTTTATGTTTTGCAGGATTTTTTTGTTACTGTAAAAGCACATTTTGTTGATCCTGTTTGTTATATATTGCCTTCAAAAAATGCCTCCTATCAAGTATTGTAAGGAATTTAACTTCAACTTGTACAAATAAAGCTTCTTGGCTTAATTTTTTAAGATTGTTGTGAAGAGGATATGTATTTGTTTTAAGATGGTTGGATGTTGAATTTATTTGCCTCTGTTCAGTTCCTCAGCCTTACTGCTAAATGGAGGAATATTATTTTATTTTGCATCCGTGTTGATTTTTAACTAAAATAATTCTAGCTGGCATTGCCAACTTGCTGTTATATTTTGAGATA
>JBAMHW010000014.1:6955213-7003832 GCA_037177495.1 Rhadinocentrus ornatus | reverse complement strand
AGAAAGGGAGAGTTACGGAAGAGGGTTAGGGCCACTGAAGAAAACAAAAAATTGAATTCTGACTTTAATCTCAGAATTCTGAGATGAAAGTCAGAATTTAATTTTTTGCTTTCTACAGTGGCCCTAATCCTCTTCTGTACGTAAGAACAAATATAGTGCGTGTATATTTATCTTTCTTCTTTGCTCTGAAGTTCTTTATAAAGATCTGTTTATTTCCAACCTGTCTACCCATTCCCCTCTGACGTCTGACATTCTCAAGGCATTTTGGTCCAGACAGCATTTTCTCTTTCAGACCATTCTTTGTTAACCCTAAAGATGGTTGTGTGTGAAAAATACTCAGACCACCTAATCTGCCACCAACAGCCTGCCATGGCAACATGTCACTGGACTGGGAAACATATTTAAAGGTTATTTACCAAATAACTTTGCATATTTTAAGTAAAAGAAGTTTCACCATAAATTTAGTACAATATCTATTAACTGTTTTCCTTGTAATCACAAAAAAAAATCCTGATGTCAGTGGTTTGTTATTAAGTAATTTCATAATCATCCAACTATGCTGTCAAATCCAGGATATGGAGTTTAAGAAGAGAAAAGAAATTCAAAATGCAAACTCTTAGATTAAAATGACCGAGGGGGAAACCAAACTAGAGCTCTTTAGGAATGAAGGTCGTCAGTTTGTTTATTGGCCACAAAACAGATTCTTTAAGGAAAGAAACACCCAACCTACACTAAAACATGGCAGAGGTGCCGTCATGCTGTGTAGCTGCACTGCTCTCACTGTTACTAGAGGCCCGTAATGTATGAATGAACAACAAAATGTAGGCGTGGACAGCTAGATATGAGGTAAAGTTCTTTAGTCTTTCACCAGGACAATAACAGCTAATTGTATGGTACCTTTTATTGCTGAATGAGGATACTTACTTTAATTATGTCTGAAGCAAATTATTGTCAGTACAAAATAAAGTAAAAAAAAACATTTAATTATTACGTTAGTCTGACTGAAACTAGACATTTAAAATACGTGTACATGTTGGTCTGACCGAAATTGTAATAAATCAAACTAATCGAAGCCAGATTAAGTAACCCGGTCTTTGCCATTTAAAGTGTTGAGTGGAGCTCAAACTCACCTAGAGTTCCCGCCTCAGGCCAGAAATAATGGAAGAAGAAAAAAACACTAAAAGCACATTATGAGAAGAAGGGATAGCCTGTATCTGAGTAGTAGAAAATAAAGCTTAAAGCACATGCAAAGTTTATGGGGCTGTAAAAATATCCAACTCACAGCTTGATAGGATAGGATGGTAATTTGCTACCAGCCAAATAAGACGTCATAGGTCAACCAGAAAAACATCTCCACCTATCGTAGTGTGATCAGATATACAGTACATACTGCCGTTAATAAACTGATTCCACTCCAATGCAATAGTTTTATCCTGGGATAAAACTTAATTATTATTATTTTTGCTTTAGTAACACAATTTAGGCTCTGCATTTTACCCATCTCTAGATTTACTAGAGCAGTGGGCTGCCAGAGGTCAGCACCCAGAGAGCAGTTTGGGGTTAAGTACCTTCTTCAGGGGCCCAGAATGGTTTTGCTGCGATGGCCCAGCCTAGCTCTTCCAGGTCCAAGCCCACCTCTGTAACCACCAGGCTGGAGGCTAGGCTAGATATAATTATATCTCATCTTAACTGTGCATGGAAACATACAGCAGAAACCATACAGAGCTTCCAGACCAAATAGTTCTAGTGTTTGTTGAGGGTTATGGGGACCCTGGAGTTCCCCAAAGGACAACATACCTTGAAGGGCGTTTCCTCTCATGCGATCACATTGTAGATATAAACACTAAAGTAATGCCTTCTCACAGCCAGTCATTAGTTGATAGAAGAGTAAAAGTTGTTGCATATAGGCTTAATAAGGCCTGGACGTCACAGTTCCTTCATTTCTCATTAACCAGCTTAAATCAACTATTGTTTGTGAAATGTTACATTAGTGTAATGTGGAATTTTTCCTTTAAGAGCTTAAAAAAAGTCCACAAAAAGTTGACAACCGCTTCTACCTTGACCAAAAAAAAGAGAGAGAGAAAGTTCCTGCTATCCCAGTGCTTTTGAACCACAAGATAGATTTATGTGTCAAATAAATATATACAAGTGAAGCTGCCATTGCAAGAAAATTACTTTAAAAAAAATCTAAAAACTCAGCCATTATATAAACATTAGTTTTTAAAGGAGCAGTGTGTAACTAATCAAATGTTAAAGACAGAAAGTTGTAATAAATCATTAAAAAACTGTTTTTCTATTGGTATCTAATCACTTTACTAAAATAATAACAATAATTATCTTAGAATGAACCCCTTATGTCTACTTGCTGTGGGCTCACCAGTTTCTATAACCCCTAGAAAGCTCATAGAACTGTTTGGTTTGAATCCGTCTGAACTAAACACAAAAAGTAAGAAAATTTGTGTTTGGTCAAATATTTCTTTGCTTATTGGAACAATGCTTCTTAACAATAAATCTTATACCGTTTGAAATCCTGTTAATTTCCCATGTGCCAGAAGCTTAAAACAAGAGTCAATAAGTCAGAATTAGTATTTAGCATTGGTAAAGAATATTTGGCAAGTTTATTTGTGCAACCCACATACTCCACTCTGCAGCTCGTCTCACACAAAACTGTGGCACCATTTACAAGAAAAATAAACAGGCAGCACTTTATGTATTAAATACAACAAAAGGCTCCATATTTATGTCTAGCAGCTATGATGAATGTCTCTTTATTTCTCATTATAAAACCTTCTGTTCACCTTTAACTAGTCAATTATTGCGGTTATCTACTATGACATCACTTTACTTGCATTTAATTTTCAGTATTCTGAATCATGTGCTTGAGATGAATCCATCAGATCTCTTGTACAACCACACAAACTCACACTCATCACGTTTGCATGGAGTCCGTGCCTTTCCATCTTGCAGCTGGGTCCTGGAGGAAATTTTGCCTTTACGTGTATGCATAATTAGCACATGTATGGAAACGTCATCTCAGATCTTTTTTTTTTTTAGACAGACCGGCATCCCGGCTGATAACACTGATTTAGAAATATTGCCGTCTCTTTTCTCTTGTATTGCTTAGTCTGGTGAGCTTTGACTAAGCTATAAGTAGATAGTGCTTTCTGCACCGTCAGGCCAGGACACGAATCCGATGTGCGCGTTTCAGTGACATTTGAACGCACCTGATCCGCCATATTTACGTGATCATCGGCTCATAAAATCTTTATACCAGACAGAAAAAACCTCACATGACCGCTTAGTATTATTTATGAGCCTGCTCTGATCAGCAGTGAGATTTAATCATTTATTAACATATTTAAATGTGTTTTATTCCCATCATGTCCATCCATCCTGTTATAGAAGGAACGTTTTTGAAGCACATCCAGGATTTCCATACATGTTTTGTGGTGATTAGTCGTTTTACTGGCTGCTTGGTGTCTGGTAGCCGTCTGGATGAAATTAGTGAGGAAACCCGATGTTGTATCACACAGCTGAGAATATGAACTCTCTCAACCCTCAGCCCCGTTTCTGATTGGACCTGCGCTTTATGCCTCATTGTAACTTGCTTTGGCGAAGAAAAAAGCTTTTCAACATCAATATTTGCTCATTCACGAGCTGAAATGGAGGAAATATGACGTGGGAGATATGATACGTAGGTTTAAAATGTAATTAATCTAAGGAGGCAATTTTTTTGCCTGCCATGCAACCCCTGATTGCCAATCCTGCGCTTGCGCGACAAAAAACCCTAAGAAACACGAATGGATGACATCAGAGAGCGTAATTAAAGAAGAAGAGGTCTCACTCTGCCTGAACTCCCACTTTCAATAAATGTGCGCGCCAGATGTAATGCTTTTCGGAGGAATAGCAGATTTTTAGTTCTTTCTTAACGACTTTCAATTTTTTTTTAACATACGTTGTAATTATATTTTCCATTCAATTTAAAACCAATAGCTACCGTGCCATTTTGCATAAATGTCATTATCAGATTAAAAACAAGAACAAAGGTTTTATAACATTTGGCTAAGAAATGTAATTCTTTGCTATTCAGAAAGTTTATAACAGATTGTTGAACAAACTTAAATTCATGAGAAAGAATTTATTACACAGAAGAAAAAATAACAACTATGTTTCTATTAGTATCTATCTATTATCTTTTATCACTTTTGCGTAGCTCTGTGTTACTTTCTGATATTTCAAAAATGTTACTGACTTGTTATGATGGCACATTGAGCTGCCATCCAGCTGAAAACCTGGGATGTTGCAGCTGAGTTTCACTCAACACACTCTAGCAAACAGATATCAACACACCAGCTGTTTAAACATGTACCCTGACTAATCCGCAAAGAAGAAGATTACATTATCGGATAAAGAGAGGAAAAGAAAGACAGAAAGGACAGAGCATGAGATAGGACAAGAGTCGACATCAGACTGACTTTTACTAGCTGCAGAGAGGTCAGAGTACAGGTAAGATGCAAGATGGATGCTGAATTAGTTGTCGTTAGGGGGCACCTCAATGAGAAAATCTGACAAAGTTCAGTGGTGTGGCGTCTCTCTACATGCATCATAAAGGGTACATAAAAGATCACATGTATCATATAATGCATCAACAGGCAGAGACACTTGAACTGGCCTGATTAAAGAAGCAAAAATACTGAAAAGGCAACATAAATTTGAGATGAGAGGATAGTAAACAAAAGAATAAACACTGGTGTGGCTGATGAAGAACAAATGAACTTCAAAGTGATGATTACATAGCTTGTTTTCTCCTTAACGGGTAATTTAGCCTGTGAATAAATTGTAAATGCAGTTTGTTGCTTGATAGTACATGGACGTCATTTGAGATGGCTGCTATCTTCAACTTCACCACTAGATGTCCGCCATTCTTACAGACTGCCACTTTAACAATGCATAAATTTAAGCTGAATTTCATGATTTCAGCTCAATCATACTAATAAGGTGTACACTGCTGGTGGAATTACTGAGCTTTATCTAAGAGCCTTAAGCTGGATCCTTCTCCATCTATGTTAACTTACGACTCACCAGGTTGAATGTTGTTCATTAGCTACTCTTCTTGATTACTAAACTAAATCTAATCTTTTCATGGCAGATGGTAAACTTGTTGTAATATTTGCAATAAAAAGTGATTAAAGATCACTAACTTGGATTTTTTTTTTCTTTCTATTCCATCTATTTCTTGAGTCCTTTTGAGCTGGATGAGTTCTGCTGGTGTGCAGCCATCGTGTCTCAGATTCTTAATGAGACTAAAAGTTGGGTTTTGACTCAGTTACTCCAAGATATTCAAATGTTTCCTTGTATACGGCTCAAGTGGTGCTTTAGCAGCATGCTAAAGATCATGACCAAATCTCTGTCCCCATTTCAGTTCTCTGGAAGACTGAAATAGGTTTTCCAAATTAATAGTTTGTGGCAGAATTGGATCTTTAGGGCAGGCAACCTCCATCCTGGTCCTTGAAGATTAACTTCTAAAACCTGCAAAACACCGGCCCTCAAAGACCAAGATTGAGGATCCCTGATTTAGGGTTTCAAGGCAATTTGACTGAACGTATATGCGTCTAACAGTTTCATTTTGTTTTTTGTTTTTTTAGGTTTATCTCTTTACAAATTTGGCAAAGGGTATACATAAACACACTGTTATAAACTAAGAGCTTTTTTAATCTATTAACTTGGGGTTCAGAGGCTTGCCCAAAAACACTTTGGCTTGTAGCTCAGGAGGAAGACCTGCCATCTATAATCCAGAAAGTTATTGGATGGATTCCAGGCTTGCCCTGACTATATACCAGTGTCATTGGGCAAGACACTGAACCCCAATTTGCTTCCTGGTGTGTCTATTGGTCCATGAATGTGTGTGATAGATGAAAAAAAATCACTTTGTACATAATAATAGAAGTTTTGTATGATTGTGTGTGTGAATGGCTGAATGTGACGTGTAGTTTAAAAGCAGTGTGAGTGGTCAACAAGTCTAGAAAAGTACTATGTAAGTACAATCCATTGACCATTTACCATAAACTTATGAAGCAAACCAATTAGAATCTATTGGATTGTGCTCCTGAGGTATGTCCCATGATGCACTGAGAACTTCCCTGCACTTCTCTCTCTTTATCAGAATCAGAATTATTCCCGCACACAGTCGCTCAATGCAAATAAAGAAGGATAAGACAAGATAAAAAATCACAACGAGAAAATCAATAACTCTTTATTTACTCTTTATTCTCCATGTATATGGTCTTGTTTAATTTGTGTGTCTCTTTTGTTTTTAGCAGGTATCTCTGACTTACAGTTACGGTGCTTGTTGATTCCTCTTTCCTGTCTACACTATTTCTAACTGGTGGATGCAGATGGCCCCTCTTCCAGAGTCTGGTTGTGCTGGAGATATACCTTCCTGATAAGAGAGTTTTCCTATCCATAGAGATTCCTTGTATGCTCAAGATAAAGGATTGGATTGAAGTGAAGATTCAGTGTAACCCATTGGTTAGGCTATCATTTTAATCTGTTAGTTTATATAAACACAATTATTAGAAACTGGACTAATGAAGGTCATGTGGATTTGTTTCGATTATAAATGGACTAGGATGCATTGGATTGAAGTGGACTCTATTTAAAAGTGTCTTGAGATCAATTGGTACCATACCAATAAAGCTGAATTGAATTGCATTTGGAGGAATGGATAGATGGTTTGCATTGAATTAGTATATTAAAAACAAAAAAATGTAAAGTAACAAGAGAGATTAATACTTTTGAATGGCACTATGCATTATAACAGTACTTCATACATTACTATTGAAACTTCTATTTGAACCGAATTTCCTAAACTTGCAATTATTTTGAGACTAACGTCAGACGTCCTTCGTTTAGAGTGAGCCTTCCAACGTCTAGACGATCTTCGGACGGAAAGCGGAAAGTTCTATGTTGTGCGCACGCGCTCCCCGGGATTAATGTCAGGGCACAAAAGTGGCGCTACACCGTTTCGAGCTCTACTCCGGTAAGCGATTTTCACAGACGTTTTCTATATTCCACTCTCTCACCTAATTGGTCAAAGTTTGGGGAACTTGTCTGAGCATCGGTTGGATGCCCGAGGAGTCTCTCCTGAGTCACACAGAGGCGAGGAGACACGTGAAAGGATCAATAAACAGTTTATTTTAACATATTTTCCTTCTCTGCTCCGTGTGCTGTGGCTGCTGCCGCCTCTAGTCTCCAGTATTGTTCAGTAGGCTCCCTAATGGCGGACGGCAGGCAGTGCTGTTTTCCGCTGGGGGAGGTGTGGGGGTTAAGATTTTATCTGATAAAGTCTAATGAGATACCTGGCTCTATCTAAAGACCAACAGATACTAATTCGATGCCTGTTTTTATTTGGGTCTCGTTGTTTACCGTTGCATGACCCAAATGAAGCAGTTCATGTGATATGTGAGGGTAGGGCGCCCCTAGCGGTAGCCGGACATATTTGCCACTGATTGCGCCAGGGTAGACTCCGAACAGGGTAACTTTCCAATTAAAACCCCAGCGTCACAGGTATCACAAAAATGGGTCTTTTTGTCTGGATTTTGGGTTTGCTTTGATGGCACTGGCTTGAGTGCTTGCCACAAAAAAATAACCAAAACGAAGAATATGGGTTGCGTTGCAGAAAACATGCGTTCCTGGACGTTGTGGGATGTGTTTTGAGTCTCACGCCGCGTGTCACGTGCAATATTTTCTTCTATTATAATCTGTTTGAGTTAGTTTTAAGTATTTTTTTATATGCGTTTTAATAATGGCGCAGTCTTGAGTCTGCTCTCCTCCCCTCGATCCGCCGCTAATCCAATGGCTGTTTGCGCCAGGAAGAGCAGGGGTGGGAACGGAACACCCTGAACCACGTTTCTTCTGGACCCCAATTTGGAAGCTAGCCTTTCCTTGAGCCGGATTATTTATGGAAGAGTTGCGCAGCTCAGGTAGTTGTTTTTATTACCCTTGATCAAAGTTTTGCACCCTCTCCTTATAGCCGAGTTATTTTACTTATTTATTTTTAAGATGTTAGGTTAAAAAGAGAGTGGGTCAGGTCGAGTAATAGTCACCGCGGTAATCGGGTGCCTGGACCGGATTTTATCCTTCAAACCGTTTTAATAATCAAGGGCACGAGCAGACTTTCTGCTATGAAGCTTGATAAACGCTCCCGTATTTTGGTCTCTTTCTAATATCTCCCAGAGGAAGTCATAATCTGTGTAGAGCAGGGTTTCAGTTTAGCCTTCTTCTCCCAGGTATCCTTAATGGGCTGTTTTTTTTTAGCCCATCAGCTGGCTTGGGGGATGTTCCGTTGGCTGCGCATTACGCATCACTTCTCAGTGACATAAGACTTATATAATAATATCACGCGTTTAATTTTAATATGTAATTTATCTTTTCTACTGGCGCAAACCGCTGCATAACATCACCCTGTGACCTGCTGCAAAATAAATGCGAGCTTTGCTTCATGCGCAAATAGGAGGAAAGGTAGAGGGGCACCTATGTGAGGTGGTGATGTGGCGCAGCCGTTGATTTGTCCGTGGAGTGTTTTGTTGCAGGGAGGCAGGCTCTCCACAGCGCCAGCCCACCTCTGGTCCACCTGGTGTTGACGGCGGTAGCAAGGTTGCATGTCAGAGCTCATTAATGCTGGATCCTCGTTTTCCTCTCATCCACGTGAGTGCAGACTGTCTCTCAGCTCTGCATTGCAGTCTGAACTCAGTCTAGTTCAGGGTATTTTTCCCCCTCAGAGCAACCACTGCTTTGCACATAGATTCCTCTGTTGGTGTTTTATCAGGCCACAGAGATGTGATGTATTCTTGGCTTTGGGGAGTTGTTGGACACAAAGGGGGGTGTCTTTGGCTCTTCCAGTGTTTTAACATAGGTTACCATGGCTTACTAATAGATGGGGTTTTATCTTTTTAACACATTTGGCCTGTAGACACCAGCCTTGTTTGTAGCTATTGAAACACAAGCCCCACAGTGCAGCACCCTTGGCTTTAGAGAATGGTTTGGTCTCCCATCCTGTTTTGAACAGTCAAGAACAGTATTGATCTTGAATGTCATTAAATTTTGCTTTCTGGTTCCTGTCACATGGCCACAGAGAGTAACTCTTCCTCATCCTCAGCCACAGTGTTTCACAGCAGCTAATATATTATGAACTGCTTTGACACAATGGGGTTAAACATTTTATATACTTTATTCTCAAAAGTAGAGCACTTGTTACTGCAGGAGTTGACATTTTACATCAGTTAGAACTGGGAGTTGAACTGAGCATGAATTAATCACCAGTATTTGCTTTAGCCATTTAACAAAAGTCAATTGAAAGTGTTTACCTTTTTGTTTAACTAAATTTTGAGGTCTTGAACTCAGTTGTACAAAGCAGAACATTGTACATCAATGTACATTCTTGTATAATGACAATATTTATTGTATTATAATAAACTATACCAGGAATATTTCACTATTTTTTACATTTTACTGGCAAAACAATTAGTAACAGAAATATATCTATATTGCAGACTCATGTCAGAGCTATGTTGTAATGCATGTTCCTGGCCCAGTTATCTTTTATCTCTGTTATAGAAGTCTAACTTAGACGTCTGATAATACAGCACAGCAATCTTACTGCAAATACCAGGTTTTGTTTGAACTAGTAAGACTGTTAATGATTGTGATTTAACTTAACTTAAAATAGTCTTTGACAGTGTGTTTTGTAGCATTGCTGTTCTAATATCATTACAATATCATGCCACTACATCTTTTTGTTAGGATTTTTTAACTGTGTGTAAAATATATTGATTTTTATTTACCAGATTGTTTCTATAGGTTTTTGAGTTTGTCATTTATCAAAAAAATAAATAAATAAAATGGAAACAGCTTTATTTATTTAGCAGCAATTCACAACAAAGTCATCTCAGGACACTTTACAGACTAAATCAATTCAAGCCAATTCATTGTGATCCAATCACTGTTTGTAAAAGCCAATTCATACTGAATAATAACCTAGCTAAGATAACGGCTGGGTAACAGTAGGAAGGAAAAAACTCTGCTTAGGGAGGTCACACATCTGCCTAGACCGGTTGGGGTGGCGAAGCATCAACAGGCACCACATCTTTTAGCCTGGGTGACCTGCTGAGAGAAATACAAGTTAAATCAAATTAAATCAAATCAATCTTAATTTATATAGCGCTCTCACATACCAAGAGGTACCCAAAGTGCTGCACACAGTTAATGATGCCAATACTTTCATACGTTTTTATATGGGAAAATAAAGAGCAGAGAGATGAAAAGGAATAGAGAGCTCAGTGCATCATGGGACATCTGTCAGCAGCCTGAGCCTATGGCAGCATAACTGATTTTGTTATTGGATTATTCAACATGGCAAAACATCCGGTCTGAGTGATCACTGTAATTAGCTGATCATCATAGTGAGTTAATTCTGAGGTATGTTGTTTTTTTTTGTGCTTGTTGGTTAAATGCTTAAAGGTGCAGCATGTAAGTAATATCAAAGGTCAATGACAGAAAAATTTTATACATCATTAAAAACTGTTTCTAGTGGTATCTAATCCCTTTAATAAAATAATGTTTTTATTCTCTTAGAATGAGCCGCTTGCCATGGGTCCACATACATGGCAGTAGCCATAAGTATGTCACCATTTTTACTATGGTGTCTCTGAATGGACAAACTACTCTGAGAACCCTCTGAACTTTAAAATGGCAGTAATAGCTTTGTTGGATTGGTGCTAGAGAACCATTTAGGATAAGTAAGGCCCATTTGTGATCCCTTACATATATAAATATAGATGTCCGTTTCACATGTTTTCTTACGTCGCGGTCCTCATACTTTCATACATATTTTATGTCGCCGTGGTCGTTAAATCAGTTGCTCCAGTAGCGGGCAGTGCTAAGTGAGCCGGCAGCAGTTTCAGACACCGTTTGGTGGCGGTAATGCATCGCTATAAAGTTGTTTCCAACCACCAAACACGCCCTAAATTTCTTCAAAAGCTAGTGAAGTTTCTACTGTTGTGCTCGTCTTCATTCCTTTTCTGCTTTTTTGTTCCCTTCCTGATTCTCTTCTCTGGTTTGCTTCTTTCCATGGTCGCATCTCAGCTGTTGTGCTCAGCACTGCCCCCCCGATTTCCGGTGGTATTGCTCCGTCTTTTGCGTCAAGCAACGGATAGCTACGCTTCCTGAAAATTGACCAAATTACCTGTGTAACTGACACAGAAGATGGACAAAACAGTCCGTCTGTCTGTGTATCCTTCTTCTGCGTTGAGCATAAACAGGCCTTTAAAAGGCACAGAGACAGTATTTATTTACACAGTTTTGAAGAAGTTACTTGTAGTGCAGTCATCGCTGCACCTGAAGCCACTGGTTCCACTCACAGATGAAAATATGTTTATGTTTGTATGAATTTTGGCCACTGTCCATTCACAACTGTTTTTGGCATTTGAAGTAATTTCTATGCTTATCTTTTCCACCAAATGTCAGTAATTCTCTGACGCTGTACCTTTAAGAAAAGCATATGTTTACTTAACATTCAATATGATGCCAGTTTTAACTTAAATGCAGTTTTTTTTTTCTTGTAAAATTCACTGAGCTCGTTCCATTTATTCTAAATCTGAACTAATTGACCCAACTTTACACAGATATAGTGGAAACACAAGGGGGATGAGGTCCTGCCATAACTGCTGGTTTCTTGATGACAGTTTGGTGTACAAAAGAGTCAATTTGGTTTAATTTGGTCAGGTGAAGTTAATCCTCACTGGAGTGTCGGAGCATCGCTGATCAGGGCAGAGCACTTAAACCAGGAAGTGTGCTTTAGTTTTAATAACTTAAAATCTATTAATGTTGTAACTTTTTACAGATGATGGATGTTTTTATCTGTATCGCAATATGTAACCACTTTGAAGCATTTAGAAATCAAGATTTTATTGTTCAGATCAGCTTTTTTGTTGCTGTCAGATATCCTTATCTATTCTGATGCTCACTCGACCACCAGACGGTGCTTTTAATAAGCAAAAAATGCTACTTTGGGCTTCCTTAGTTTCCTAACATTGCCTGTGTAATTGTCGATGATAAAGATCTAGCCACATTTTAAAAGTACAGTAAGTCATTCAGACAGCTAGGTAATGGTAAAGAAGAGAAAAGGATTTTCTTACAACTATTTGGTAAAATTATATTTTATATTTAAGCTAACTTCTGGAAAACAAACTGCTTAAACAAAAGCTTAAAGTTTGGGGACTGCACATTCTGGCAAATCCCTGGCAAATCAAATGGTGCACCTCTCATTTAAATGGGGCTTTAAACAAAATATCCCGATAGTAATGAGCAGTTTTTATTGGTTTTAGAAGGAAATGTCCCAGTTTGTGACCATGTGATGTTTCATAGGGAGGCCAGGGTCACCTGCTGGCTGTACAGCTCCTCTGAGTCTGTTTGGGAGTCAGGAACTTGGATCAGATCTGGGGGAAAAAAAACTGAGTAGAAGATGGAGATGCCACCCATTTTAAATTAAATACAAATGTGCCGTCCTGAAATCCAGAAAAACATGTTTATGAAGTTATCAAGATAAAGTAGCAGGAGTTGTAAAATATTAATTACCCCCCTGTTCTATTTTGTCCTCCAAGATGTTGCTTTTGCACAGTGCCGGAACCAAAATGGCCACCATAGAGATGCCAAGGTGATGTGATCTTAACGACCTGGCTTTCTCTGTAGCGTAGACTATGCTCTGTTGTAGCTTAAAAGCCTGTGTTCAGGTACTTCCAGGCTCTTCCTGTTCTGTGTGTCTGTTAGGGTGAAACAGAGCTCAAAGATCAGCGTCTATTCAGAAGTGTGTCTGTGAGCTTGCATCTGTTGGGGTGTGTGAATGTGTGTTTCTGTGCTGCAGCTGTGATATGTGGCTTGCAGCCACCCTTGCTGCTATGTGACATAAAAAGAAGATTTTGACAGAAATGGGTAACTTTGCTAAATGTGCGCTTCCCCAAAAAGTGCTATGTGTAGAATTTGCTCCTGAATGTGGCAAAAATCAGGCTGCAAATTTTTTACTGTATTTTTTTTGCTTTTTGTGTAGAGCTGGGTATCAATTCAAATTTCAAGAATCGATTCCGATTCTTAAGATTTAGAATCGATTATCATTAGGGCTAGGTATCGATTAAAATTTCAAGATTCGATGCGATCTGTTCTGATCCGATATTGATTTGGGTCAGTGTTATTACAACAGTTTTTTAGCTATTACCAGAATTACATTACTTTGTAGTTATGCAACATATTAATACTTGTAATATATTGACATTCAACCGCAATTTAATGAAGTATTTGTAGTTAAAGATAGCTGTAAGGACCAATCCCCTCCTAGACTGTTAATACAATTTCTTTCACAAACATGCTGTGGGGCAGAATTACTGAACAGATCCAGGACAGCCAACAGAGGAAACCACAGGTGTATATACCTGCAGCAATAGCTGCTATTGGGACACTAACGTGGTGCATTATAAATACAATTTTATTTCAACATACGGCTGGGTATTGTCACTAATTTTCTGAATTGATTATATATCGATTCTTTTACAGCTAGATATATGTAACGCCACATATTTTTCTTGAATATTAAAAACATTTTTAGAAAACTTTTTTTTTAAACATATGAAACACTGAGTACATATACTTGACAATCGAAATATGTAATAATCTGATCTGACACACCTATATTCTTAAATTCTGAAGTACCATGACAATACAGCGTTTCCCAGATTCAGAGCCAGAAATGCTGTTATGGGGGAAAAATAAACAAAAAAACCACAGGACAGAAAAAAGATTAAACTTTTTAAATGTCCTGATGATTAAACCTTTTTGAGTCTCTCTAAATATTCTTTAAGTTCTGATCTCGGATAACGTGTTGATTATACAGCTTCCAAAGAATATTGGATTAATTTAAACTCGTAATACGACTTAGAAATCCTTCAATGACGGTAGATTCAGCTTGATCAGCTGTGCGCATTCTATAATCTAGAAAATCTAGAAAACTCTCTCTATTTCTGTCTGATTTCCAGTTGGTTGACGTGTTTACCGACGCATGCACTCTGTTAGAATCTCTGTCGGAAACAGGTGTGTGTACATGTGTCTTATTGTGTGTGCGTGCACGTGTGCTGACTGCCGCGGACACAGGGAGCAGGCGCAGCTATAACATGCCGTCATGTAGACCAGATAAACAGCATCAGACTGTTAACTGTTTGATAAAAGGAGGAAGTGTAAACCTGTTATAGATTAACTGTGACTTTAAATGAGCGTATCGAATTCATTTTAAACTACGTGCATGATGACGTGGTAGTGACTGTTCGCATTAGTAGTTCCGTGATCTTAGCGTTAGCTGCTACTGTGAGCGGTAATATGCTGCAAAGGACTACAGGTGAATGTAATCCACACTGATGAGTTAAAACATCTGAACTTGACATTATCTCGGTAAGAGAAGTTGATTTTGGACAGAGGCAACACAGGAAACCAGTAGTGTGTGTATATATATGCTAAGATCTCGCCAAATCTTGGTAAGTCACGCGAGAGTAGGGTCATGTTACTGGAAATGAGGACATATAAAAAAATCAATCTCCAGTTTTATGAATCAATGTAGGGTTTATTTAATATGACTCGATTAAAAATTGATCAATCGATTTTTTTTATTTTTTTTTTACCCTTTTTTTTTAAATTTTTTTTTTTACCCATTTTAAGCGTTTTCTGTGGTAATCCAGACTAGTTTCTTTCCACCAGCTCCCAGTAGCTATTGTTTGTCTCAGACCAGCAGCAGCTATGTTCTGCCAGGTGTGATCTGGAATAAATGAGACTGGAGACATTTAATTTTCATGTTGAAACCTCCGTCATATTCGGCTCTATGGTGCGGCGTGACCACAGGTCCGTAGCGGTGGCGAAACATTGGACTGTCGTCATACAGGGCAGGAAGAGACGCGCGATTAAAATAGTGAGGAGATGGCAGTGATGCCGTTTGTCCAAAGTGTTGATGAGTTTCTTAAATCCCGGGTTGTTCACTGTGCTAACTGAACACTGGTCTTTGGCGAGAAAAAAGTTATGTTTGTGAAGCTTAACTGGTTGCTAAGAGCAACAAGAAACTAGCTGTGTAGGGAAGATGTGAAAGGTACCAGGTGAGAGGAGGAGGAGTATAGTGCTTGGTAGTTGGGTTAGGAAAAAGGGAGAGAGTGTTGTCCCTGTTGCTGAGCGTGCACAAAGTTCAGCCTTGGATATGTTTCTACTGTTGCATCTGTTGAGTGTTGGCTGCCCTTTCTCTTGTGGCACCCAGAAAGGCTTGACTGGAGAACAAAGCCCCCCACTGTCCTTCCACTCTATGAATTATAATACCTTTCTGAAACATTGATGGAACAATTTTAGAAAATAGCCTTAGCAGAACCAAGTTAATTTGGGTTCCAACTCTATAAAACAAGTTTAATGACATACTTGAGTTATTGATTATTTAAATATTATTTGATACATTTACAGTTCATTGATTGTTGCACCTCTAATATTGATAAATTGCATCTTTTTTTTGTTGCACCAACCTCTTTTCTCTCTCTTGGTGTGCTCATTGTAAGTTTGAATGGATACCAGTGACCTAAATGAAACACGTCATCATCACAGCATCACTAAGGCATCCATTTTGCCTCAGGCTGTAAGAAGAGCATGCTGTAAAATAAGGCATTAAGCTGCATCTGTGAAGTAAAAGGCTCATATCTGCACCAAGTTTGTATTATAATTAGATTGTTTTTAAAGGGTCAGTTTGACCAAATGGCAAAGAAAAGGAAACAAAGCATCTGACAAATGCAGAAGAAGCGTAACCATGGCAACTAGTCTCAACCAGGCATGTGGAGGCTGTGATGGGGAAGCTTGCCTCTGGGGATACCTGAGCTACCTGTGCAGCTGTCAGACATTGTAAAACTAATTACAGGTGCCAGCTTTACCTAATTATGTCCTAACTGCCCTTTGTTTGCATCGCCAGGTGGTTGCCTTAGTGATGGATGGGGAGTCGGAACCAAACCCTGTCGTGGCAGAAGAGACAGGGGAGCGGGTGGAGCCCAGGAATGCCACTCCTTCCCCTGAGCCACAGACCACACCTTCTAATGAAGAGTCTGGGGAGGAAGTTTCCATGGTAACAGAAAGCGAAGCCCTAAAGGAGGGTGGCACAGAGGACAATGATGATGATGTGGTTCTCGTAGGGGAGGAGGCTCGCCAGCCCTCTACCACAACTACCTCCTCCCAAGACACACCCAGCACAGACTGCCTTGAGGTGGATGCAGCAGCAGTGGACACGGAAGCAATGCCCTCCAAGAGCCCCAGTTCTCCCGTGTCTTTGAATGCATCTATGTTGGCAGCATCCCAGAAGCCTGCAATCACATCACTAGAACCTATTGTCATTGATGATGAGGAGGACTCTGGGCAGAAAGATGTTTCCACCTCCTCACCAGGGCCACCTGGAGGCTCCTTGGCATCTCCCTCGCCTGGTGCACTCAGCAGCACTGAGCCAGATTCAGAGATCAGGATTGCCAGTGTCACCACACTGGGCTCCAGCAGCCAGAAAGAAAGCTCCCCACCTTCTGAAGCAGACACATCGCCACATCCAGCAGACGTCCAAGCAGATATGAACCTGATGATAACCTCTGTGACGTCACTGCAGGGAGAAGCTGCAGCTGTTTTAGCGGTGAGAGATTTGCTTCTTTAAATGTGCATTTACTTATGCTCACATACAGTGTAAACACTGATAAAAGCAGGTGTTTATCAGTGCAGGTTTACTCTGTTGAAAACGGATAATGAAAGCCCTGTAATAAAGTTGCTGACAGCAGGTATTTTATGCGAATATTTATTCATCCAAAATGCTTTGACAGCTGCTTAAGTTAGACCTGGCAGGAACCCGTGCAGATTTTAGACACTGTGGGCTCCACTGAGAGGAAACTCCTACCTCAGTGACTTCTGTGTCTAGGCAGGTGAAGGCCAGGCAGAGGAAAATGGTCTGCAGATCAGCAGTGCCTTCAGCCTGAATCCCGACACCCCATCTGCTCGACCAACCACGTCCTTTAACCCGGGGCGGGGCTCAGACTCCATCACCCAGCTGGTTCAGAATGGAGACACGGTTACACACAACAGAACAGGTAATGTAAGGTCCAGCGGGAATTTTAAGTGGGCATTGTGCCTAATAAATGTTAAACAGATGTAAATGAAGCATCAGATTTGTTGTTTTTTTTGTCACTGTAAAATGTAGAAGATGGCAAAACTCAACATAAAATCAACCTGTTCTGCTTCATTCTCATTGTATAATAAGAACAGTACCAGGACAAATTCTTCATATTTGTACTTTTAGTTATACACCTGCATGTTGTCTCTTTCAGCTGTTCTCACAGTTTTAATAGTTTATCACCTAATTTGGACTTGAAATCCACTGTGTTGTAAACAAAACACAGTGGTTTCCATAGTGTACTTGGTGTATTATGTCTTACCTACTGTGTGCTGTGCTCTGCTCAGACGTCGCTTCAGAGTGTTTCCAGTCATCAGACTGCGTCTCACAAAGAAAAAGAAAGAAAAAATTTGACCGAATTCTTCTGACAATTTCTGGTTTTCATGTGTAGAAATGGCATTGTAAGTTTGTCATAGGTTATCAGCTATAGCTAGTTTTATTCAGAGATTACATCAATGTTCTGTTAACACCCTTAACAAGAAGCTGGGATTTGTTTGTAAACATTCAAAACCTGCACAGATGAGATGTGCCATCACTGAGATGCTGATATATGTACTAGTGTGTGTTTTCTATTAAAATTAATGTTCCTACTGTGATTACAGCCAGGAGAAGCTCCATAGCCACACGTTCCCACTGTGTTTACATGGATCAATACAGTTTAGACAAAAAAAAGAAGAAACTTTTTCTTGTGGAGTCCAACCATTCATTTTCTATAGCGCTTGTTCCAATTCAGGGTTGCGGAGAAGCTGGAGCCTATCCCAGCAATTGGCAGGGTACACCTGGACAGGTTGCCAGTCCATCACAGTCGGTTGGAGTCATGAGCAGAAGTAAAAATGGAAACTCAATAGTGTGGAAAAGGATTTCCTCTTAACCCACTGGCATCCTACAGTGAGAAACATAAATGCACCTAACTCGACTTTTGACATCACATGTTGGAGAAAATTGAGTTGATTTATTAATTAATATGTGCAAATTCTCACGATGGAGAATGAAATGATTGCCACTGTTATGATTTTCCAGAATACTGGATGCACCACAGAACAAGGTGTCTTTTTTTTTTTATCTTTAATGCTCTGTGATGCCAAGTTGACTGAAAAAAACCAGCAGGTTGTGAAATCATGCCTCAGCTTAGCAGATAATTAGGCATAAATATTTTTTTTCCTAACTGCCCCACTGTCAGAGTTTATTTTAAATGGCCAAATATTACAATTATGGGTAAAACCTTAAAGCAAAATCTGTAGCTTGATTACATATTTGAAACCTGGGACACTGAGACCGGATGTGAGATGAATTCATGTTTCTGTAAAACCCCACACAGACTCTAGATGGTGCTGTTGGCTGCAGTTACTCCTAAAAGTTGTGCTGATTTAATATGTTGTGCAAATAAAGTCAGTGCATTTTAAGTAGATGCTGTTGTATATACTTACAATTGGCAAGGTATCTTTACTGATACCTTATATATTTTTAGCAGTTCAGCAGAAAAAGTTAATTAAAAGTTGACTGGGAAGCAACAAAATGTAAGGCTGATACTTCAGGCCCTTTAAACCTGGTTGCAAGTTTTTTGGGGGATTGTAAAAAAAGCAAGTTATACATTTAATTGCAATATCATGCGTTCTTGTTTTTATCTATTTGATGTTTTGACTTGCTGTGTGCCTCCCACATTCCTGGTAAAGGTGGGAAAAATCTGAAACATAACCTTGTTGCCTGGATTTTCTACAGTTCCCCTTTCTACAATAGGCACTGAAGGGTTTTGAATGTGTAACATTACGAGTTCCCTCAGCAAAACACTCAGATTATACAACTTTCTCTCTCTGTCTATATAGATTCGTGGATCTCACAGTCAGCTTCTGTCCCCCGCAACCAAAAGCAGACAGGGGTGGACTCTCCGTCACCGGCCACTTCGCTGTCAAAACCGGCAGGCCAGTCTTCCTCATCCACTTCCTCCTCAGGATCCCAGACACAACCCAGGACAGTCAAGGTAATCCACACAGGTCAGGGATGTACTTTGTAAATACAACAGGTACAGTTAATTGTGTAGAAGAAAGCATTAAACGGCACTACAACCAAATGGCAGCTGAACAGATTTAAAATTAATTCTGTTTTTAAATAGTGTGAAAATGAATCAAAAAATTTACTGTGGCTATGCCGTCTGTACATTTTGTACATAAATATAAGCAGTCACTGTAAATGTAAATGTTTGGAAAGTTCCTCTGAATCCAAGGCTGAAAAAGTCCAACGTAAAAGTCTTCAGAGTTTTCACCGACAGCTAATGCAGAGAGGTTGTAGAGATGTGTGAGGTTACTCATTGGCTTTGTGAAGCTTCCTCTTGGTTAAACCATTGTTTGTTTATTCCAGGTGACCTGCGCTAACTGTAAAAAGCCTCTGAAGAAAGGCCAAACAGCCTACCAGCGTAAAGGCTCCACACACCTGTTCTGCTCTACCACCTGTCTCTCTGCCTTCTCACACAAACCTACCCCCAAGAAGAGCTGCACCATGTGCAAAAAGTAAGTCTCACGCTAAAAGAGACATTTGAATGCTTATAGCTTTCAAATTAAGTTAAAAAGAATTTTGAGTGACTTTCCAGTCTTCCAAAAGTATACATAGTTTATAATTTTCATCTTTGTTTGTCCTGAAAACAATATTATACTTTAATACAATTACATTTTCACCATTTGGTGCACATTTTCTGTAACTGTTTCCATTCATCAGCCTCCCTTTTGATGTATTTCTGTTTTCCAGGGACATCACAAATATGAAGGGTACTATTGTGGCCCAGGTTGACTCCAGTGAGTCTTTCCAAGAGTTCTGCAGCACTGGTTGTCTAGGTGCATACGAGAACAAGCAAAACCCTCCCAAATCAGGCCTCAAAACCAAATGCACTGTCTGTGGCAAGCTCACAGAGGTCAGTCTGTCTATCCCACTTAACAACAGATCCTCATTTCTTATCTGTACCTGTCTGTCGTTAGATCCTCATTTGTGAAGTGAAACTGAGGTTAGAAACTGGCAGGATTGACAGAAGTTGAACCTCTGGGCAAAAAAATAGCCCTTTAATGCACCACAACAAAAAGGCATAAGTAGGGTAGCATGTTGCGTTCAATAAGGGGAATTAGATGACAACAAATGTCATAAAAACTATTTGGATAAATGTTGTTAGGAGTTGGTTTGGTTTTTTAGGCTCCATCCGGTCTTTGTTTACATTATTAGCATAGATGTTTATTTTACGTGAGATAAGTATTTTATGAGTCTTGTTGCTTTTTTTTTATTTTATTCTACTTTCACTTTTAGTGTTTTTTTTTTTTTTATTCCCTAATGAACACCCTTTTCATCATCTCACTGCTTCTTTCAACTTCTTTATTTATATCTGCTTCTACTCCTCCTCAGGTAATGCAATATTCATCTCCCGTCTATCCCCATCCAGCCTTGCTGTTACGTAGTTCTTCTCTCCATCTTAATCTAGCCCCACAGTGCCTGTTTTCTCCAGAATTTCAGCTCAGTCTTTGGGGCCACTGCATGTAGAAAGAGTTTTCTTAAACATTGAGGCATTCTTTAGTTAGTTGTGTTGAATATATTTGTGTTTCACATGGATGGCAAAAGCTTTGTGAATGACCTAATTAGGCAAAATAAATTACATTTAAATTACATTGTTCCACATTCTTTCTCTACTGTAAAATTGATGTATTTAGTTTTAGGCTGTGACATTATTTACATCACAATGCACCACCGCTCTACAGTAACGGTGTTGTGAAGTTACCACAACTGATTTTCTTGTTTTTATCCTTCTGTCTACAGATACGGCATGAGGTTAGCTTTAAGACTGTGACCCACAAGATCTGCAGCGATGCATGTTTTAACGCTTACCGCAGGGCTAACGGGCTGATCATGAACTGCTGCGAGCAATGTGGTGACTACCTGCCCAGCCGGGCATCGGCCAACCACTTCCTGCTGGTCGATGGCCAACAGAAACGTTTCTGCTGCCAGAACTGCATCAGGGAATACAAGCAGGTAATGTTGGCCACAGGTTGTAAAATGGGCTCGGTGTGTTGTGCTTCATTGAGCTGTATTGAATAAAACAGCCAAAGTCTTAATTCATGTCACAGTTTCAGCTGTTTTGATGACCCCCACTAGTGAAAAGAGACTTTCACTTTGGCAACTAAAATGTAAATATGAGAAAAACTATTAACTTGGCCTTTTTAGTTACTTAAATCCCCCCCAAAATATTTGCAGTTGTGCAAGTGTGTGTACAAGGAAATAAATATCTTGGTAAGACTGAAAAAAGACCTTTAATGATTAAATGAGTGACACGCTGCGTCCGTTATGCAAAACAAAAATGCAGTATTCAGGATTATTCAAAAAGTAGTATTCAGTATTGAAGGGTTGTAGGTCAGTGCTCGGCACACATCTGGACCTTTTAAATTCCTTGTAATTGTATTTTTTTATTTTTTTTTAATGTAAATGTTACAGTTAAATTTACTTATATAGGAATGTTTGAAAAAGTATATCTTGGTAGCAACAAATTATTGACTGGAGAGAGCCATGGGTTTATCTGAAAATAAAATTAGAAATTTTAACCAGGCTAGTCTTTCCATCATGGATCCATACTCTGGAAGCACAAAAGCAGAATTCTGAAAATCCAAACCAGCCAAACACTTTGCGCTCTATGGAAGCTCTGCCACATTAAGCTCCACTCCAGAGAAACTATTCCTATGTTGGTATAGATTATAATGCCATCCAACTATAAAGCTTGTTACATACTCCGCGAGAAGTTTGTTCTTCTCGAGGCTGCAAGAAAAAGAAAAAAGTTTGTATTGGTCTGGTCATTTCATACTCCACGAGAAGCTTCGTCTGCGACGGGGCAGGATTACTTCAGAGGGGGATGTCATTGTTTTATGTTGCGAAGAACAGCTGACCGCGTTTATATGGTTCAACCGCTCATCAGTGGAAATGCGGAAGCTACATCTTTCCGCTTCATTCTTTTCTGCGTTGACAACGCCCACCTCAAATGTTCGACCAATCACACAAAACTTCTCAGAACCCCACGAGAAGAAAGTTCTGCTCGGCTGATGTGTCGAACTTTCCCCTTTATGCACGCAAGAGCAAGATTACATCATTTTGTTCTCCTGGCCTCAAGAACAAGCAAAAATTTCTGGAAGTATGGAACAGCCTTCGGTCTTAAATTGATGGAGGTATTGCGTGTTTACTGTCCATATTAGAGGAAACTTCACACCAATATGTGTTGTACATGATAATCTTGAAAATGTTTAAAAAATGTGGTTGTGGTTTGCATATAAAGACAGAATCTATTTAATTAAAGTTTAGTATAAAATAGGGATGGACCGATATGAAAATTTTGCCGATACCAATATTCAATATTAATATTGTTGTTAGGTATTATAGTTGTTAGCTGATTCTGGATCATGTGTCAACTGACTCGTCCTCGGTCAGAAGGAATAGACAGACTCCAGTAGTACAGTTCAATTGAATTTACTGCAGAGGGTTCAATGGGAGGAGGTTCAATGGACATGTCATAGATTATTCAGGTGCCTGTGTATCTTTGTGTGCGTAGGTGTGGTTATCTGTAACAGAAAGAACAAATATGTACATTAATAACAGGCAAAGCTATATATCAATGCAATAGAATTGCCCTGCAGTACTACTGAAAATCCCTTGAGGGATTCTGTACATAGTAAAAATTATGCAAACATTAGGGGCGTTAGCTTCCCGCCATTGTTTGTGAGCTTCTGTATGGTAGTTTTTCAGATGTTTTCAGATCAAGTTTGTGGTGTTGAGTGATTTGGCACGGCATCCTCCTCGCATCACTTCGACTTTGCAAATATACATACTGCTTTTTGAGTATCTTCTTTTGACACCGTGAAAAATTACCACACAGCTGACGTTGCTTCTAGCTCCAGTTACATCCCACAATGTAGTGCTGCATCGCTGTCACATGTCTAAACATGGCCGCATGGCCGAACCCCCCTCCTCCTCCCGACACACAAACAAAATAAATATCGGCTGTTAATATCGGCCCAGTTTTGCTCATCGGACCAATATCGATGTGTTAAAAAATGACTAACATTGGCCGATACCGATATTAATGCCGATATATCGTGCATCCCTAGTATATTATGCAAATATTAATATATACTTCAGATTTTTTTTTTAAACTTTCAAAACTTGACTTTATTGGCTCTTTAAAACTGTTTCACCTCTGATTCGAGCTGCTGCTTCACCTGGTGACTGATCAGCAGTCCTTGGCATTGAAGGTCACAATGTGTGTGCTGGACCCATCGTGTGTATTTCCTCTCCAGAATGTGTAAATTAGTCCTAAAAAGTGTCCTTCATTTCTCGTGCTTTCTGTAGTTTTAGTAAATATAACATTTCCTCTTTGTAATCCATAATAATTGCAAATCATAAACTGCTCTGAGTTATGTTGTCTCTCTTTGTGTTACTATGCCGACCATACAGAGGTCATTCAAACATGCTGCTTTAAGCTGTTAGTGTTGTTGGTTTGCAATCAGATGACTTCAGATATAAATGTGTTTTAAATATTATGTAATCAGTTGGTCTTATCCATAGGCCTGTCACGATAACAAATTTTGCTGTGCGATGAATTTTTTCAGAAATTATTGCAATAAGCGATAATATTGCGCAAAGCAATAATGTTGTCATTTTGAGACAATTTTCAACTAATATAATGATAATACCATAATATTGGAAGTACACCGTTTAAAAGATCAATAAACTTTCATTTTTAAAGAACATTTTACACTGGAACTGGAAGAAATTTTAAATAACAAAACAAAAAGAATAAATAGAACAGACTCAGTCTCATTAACAATGAATGAAAACCAAACACAACCAAAAACAATAAGTATGATGGATAATAAAAATTTCCCTTCAAAAAATGTATATAAAATATTTAACATGGGGCTCAGACAGGAAAAACCAGTAAAACTGACAGCTAGTACCATTGTATACAAAAAAACCTCAAAAACTAGACAAAAAAATCTTGCGCATCGTTGCCGTTTGTGGAGCTGAAATATTTCCCTTCATCACTGCGTGTCAGACTGATCTAGGAGCAGTGAATGAAGTGCGCCGCGCTTTTCTCCATTCGACTTATTTACATGATTCAGCATGAGAATCGGAGGTTTAGCGCGAGAGCGTTAGAAGCCACTCAAATGCGCGAGTCTCACGGCCGATGCGTGAGAGTTGGTAGCCTTGTAAAACAAATGCGGCATAGCGGCTCGCACAGGTTCTTCACCACGGTCTCGTGCTGCAACATGCTGCCGTCAAGTATGACGCTAGACTAGAGAGATCACTTCGCAAGAAACGAGAGCGTTCAGTCGAGATACTCCTTAGTGAAACCTGTTGTCATACACAGTCTGTGGTAAAGTAAGATAGAAAAAAAAAGAAAGAAAATTATAACGGCTAAATTATCGAGCTCATTTTTTCTTACAGTGCAATTAATTGACTTATTGCTTATTGCGACAGGCCTACTTATCCATGTCTTGGCTTGCTTGTTTTTTGATGTGATGTTCTTCCACACAGGCCCACAGTAAACTTGCCAGCTGCCAGACATGCAAAACACTAATCAAGACAGGCGAGGTGCTCCACAGCCTCGGAGCGAGCGGCACCATGGGCTCCTACTGCTCCGTCAGCTGTATGAACAAGGGCAAGCTGGCATCAACATCCTTCCTCAGTGAGTAATCAGAATACACAAACCTTTAAACCACTTTTTTTTCCACCACGTATGTGCAGGCAGAAATCAGCTTCTGTTATCCAAAATGAACTTTTTTAGCTTATTTCTTTTTTAAGAATGGAGTTTTGTGTTATTCCACACGTCCCAGAACATAAACAACACAAGGTTACTGTGATTCTTAGTTATTGTTGGATAAATATTTTCATAGGTTGTTCTATTTATTTCTAAACACTGATGCACTTTCTCCCCAAGAAAATATATATTTATTTTGTCTTGATGTGTGCGCAGACACAGAACCCACGTGCCATTTCTGTAAGAGGAATTCATTACCACAGTACCAGGCCACATTACCAGAGGGGAACGTCCTTAATTTCTGCAGCTCACAATGTGTTACAAAGTTCCAGGTGGGAAATTTCCTGTCATTTCCAACAGAGAAAAACAAAATGTTTGGTATTATCCTTCTAATATATTCTAACTCAATAGCCACAACAGTAGTTTGATATAGCTGAATGTAAAAATGACCTTGGGGCATGAGTGTGAAGCATTAACATCAATCAATGTATATAACAAAGACTTAAACAAGCTAAATCATAATAAATGTACTGGTAGTTTTTGCTTTTGAGGTCCACTTCTGCAGTTTCTTGTATTCATTTGAAACTCAATGAGAAAACAGATTTTCTTACAGCTAACCAGCAATGTTGTTATTAAGGTTAAATACCAGCTTCAAATAATAGCTTTATATTTCACTTTAAACCCTCACTCTTTTCAGAATGCTACTCTTCAGACAACCACAAATGGACAGATGCCTCCCTCCACCACAAACAACACTGTCCAGCTTAAATGTAACTACTGTCGAGGAGCGTTCAGCTTGAAACCCGAAATTCTGGAATGGGAGGTGAGAGTTGTATTTTAATCTACTGTAGTCTTCCCCTCCAGCAAGCAGCACTATAGTACTGGGAAGTACTTTAATAACCCACTCTGTAACTTTTCGACCTTAAAATTTTGCGTTCTGCTCTCATTTGGCCCAATAACGTCCAAGTTTCCCAACAGCGTCCTGCAGCTGGGAAACCGTGCAATTTCATTCAGATGCTGCAGGACGTTGCTGCTGAATTTTGCTTTGCACATCTTTAAGTAACAATATTTTCAGGTCAAATTTATTATTAAACAGTTGAATTCAGAAATATCAAAAATAGTTATTTTTCTTAAATATTTAGTTAAAAAAAGTGTTGATTTGTTTCTATTAATGTACAAATCAAGAAATGCATCAACCTAGTTCGTGGTAAGTTGTTATGGCTTCATTTATTTTGTTGCATTTTCTAGAACAAAATAGCAATGAAATTATTGTCAAGATGAGTTTTGTTTTTTCTTGTTTTACTTTTAGCTTGTTTTTAAGCGTAAACATTACAAATGTTAACTCAGACTCGATAGAATAGATGTTTCTGACTGTGTCTTTCTCCAGGATAAAGTTTACCAGTTCTGCAGTAAAGCGTGCTGTGAGGACTACAAAAAGCTTCACTGCATTGTAACGTTTTGTGAGTACTGCCAAGAAGAAAAGACGCTACATGAGATGGTTAAGTTTTCTGGGGTCAAGAGGCCGTTCTGCAGTGAAGGTATATTAATCTCCTCTCCCCTAGGACACTTGATAAATCGGAGGTTTTATTTCCCTATTTCTTTATTATTAAGAACTGAGATTCAGACTCTTGTTATCCATCATATTTCTCATAACTTTTTATATTCTTTTAACATTTCTTCTCATTTTATTTATGTTTATTCTTTTTAAGGTTGTAAGCTGCTATTTAAGCAGGATTTTATCAACCGGCTGGGTCTGAAGTGCGTTAGCTGTAACCACTGCAACCAGCTCTGTAAGAGAGGCGTGACCCGTCAGATGGGTGGCATGACCCGGGACTTCTGCAGTGAAGCGTGCGCCAAGAAGTTTCATGACTGGTACTACAAGGTCTGCTCATTTGTGACAAATCTGAATTTAAATCCGAGTATTTGTGTTCTAAATTTGGTCATTGATGTATTGAAATAATTAATTTTTTTTTAACCACTAGGCGGCGAGATGTGACTGCTGTAAGGTACAAGGAAACCTGACTGAGTCAGTTATGTGGAGAGCAGAAATGAAGCATTTCTGCGACCAGGACTGTCTGTTGAGGTTCTACTGCCAGCAGAACGAGCCCATTATGGTCACACAGAAAGGCCCTGAGAACACCAGCCTGGGTATGAACTGACTGTCTCTGTGTGTGCGCATTCCTTCCCTATAAATATCCCTTCTGTAGCACATTTATTCTTCTTACATAAATTGTTTTAAAGTTTCAGGGATGAATGTTATCTGATACAGAAAGAAATGTGGGGAAACATCCCTATCTGCTGATGTTAGTCAAACCTTTTTTTCTGAGATCACAGTAGTTCTAGGCTTAAAATCACAGTCAAAGTTGTTTCCCTCCTTCCTGATGTTCCATAGAGCCACACACTCTAAAACCACCACTGTCATCTTTGAAACGCGACAACCTTCCTGTCCCATGTATATAAAAGGGAACAGCATCGACCTCGAGCTATCTGTGTAAAAATTGTGTCACTTACTGAGTTTCTTTCACAGGTTTAGACGTGCAGGGGAACAAACTCGGGGTAAGTAAAATTTAAGTGTTGAACAGTTTCAGATGATCAAATTGAATTTCATTGGTGTACTGATGTATTAGTTTGAAATGCAGAACAATTATAATTTTTTTTCTAACTGCATTATTCTTTCTTTTGTCATGTCTTGTAAAAAATGAAATAATTTTTTTTCCCCTCACCTGTTGCAGCTGGTGAACCAGAGTACTGCAGCATACCCCAGTGGGGGTTTGGTAAGAGATGTGAAGAACAAGGCAGTGCTCTGTAAGCCGCTCACCCTGACCAAAGCCACCTACTGCAAGCCACACATGCAGAGCAAACCTCTGCAGACGGGTAAAAGCAGCACTTGTTGTTTCTTGGGAAATTGGATGCAATAATGAGAACTAGTAGGGTTGTAATCATACATGTTGTCCATGATGTGATTTGGCATATCTGCGTCCACAGATGTGGATGATGGTGTAAAGAGGGAGTATGTTCCTGTACCTATACCTGTGCCCGTCTTCATCCCCATACCCATGAATATGTATTCCCAGGCCACTCCTACTCCAGTCTCCTTGCCTGTACCGGTAAGACATGATTCTTGATTTAGGAACAGATATGAAGGAAAATTAAGAAGGAAATGTTTATTACCAGAATTGGTTTAAAAGCTAATCAAACTTGATTTTCTGATCCTTCCAGCTTCCTGTGCCTGTGTTCCTGCCCACCACCCTGCAAGGGGCAGAACAGATCGTTCAGACCATCAAAGATCTGAAAGCTGAAGTTCCCTGTGATCCTCTGGAGGCCGACCTGCTTTCCTTGGCTGAAATGATCACAGATGAGCAGAAGCCAGGTTAGAAATTAGAGATATGAAATGTGAAAAATGCAGTGCATATAGATCTTGATACATGAGGCTATTACCAAATGCCGTAGGTCATTTATTCTATTAGCAACATAACTCATAAAGTTATGGACAGATTTTAATAAAATTTTCAGGAAATCTCAGAAATGGGAAAAAATTATTTCAATTTTGGGGTTTATGAGGTTCACCGCCTGGATCCAGGAATTTTTCCAAAAGATTCTTTACTATGGGAGAAATGGGATAATTTTGCCATTGAGCTTCTAACTAAAAAATAATGCCCACAATAATTGCCAAAAAGAAAATCACAATTGCTTGCCGTAGGTCTGCGCTCCGAGTTCTTCTAGTTCTGCCTCTGTTTTTTCAGATGTCAAACCAGTAAAGATAAAAGTGAAGAGGGAGCATGGGGGAGAGGAGTCCTCAAGTAGTTGCTCAGAGGAAGAAGAAGGGCAACTGGAGGAGGAAAAGTATGAGCCTGACCTGGATCTGGAGTCAGACTTCCCTCAAGGTAAACACACAGGTGCAGGCAGGAACAAGCTCTGTCATGATGTCACAGTAAGAGAACACCAGATTTTACAGCTAGACTGAAAATAAAGGCAAACACTTGTTGATCTGATAAAACTGGATAAAATAATAAACCCCGTTATGTTCTGGATGTGAATCAGGGCATAAAATAGATTTTATAATAGAAAGCAAACTGAATGTGAGCATCATTATTAACAGTGTTTTGTAATACTTTCCAATACAAGCAGCAGGGGACCCTTTAATTACATCAAGAGTCAAGATCCCCCTCATTTCATTAACCAATAAAGTTGTTTTGAAATTGTTTAGCTTACTTAGTCACTCCTATTGACTCATATTTGTCTCCTGGCAAAGAACTGAAACATAAAGACATTTTATTTATTTGTTTGGTACCGTCCAAGTTTAAATGTCAAGGAAATTAACTAATGCTTCAGAAATGATAACAGCTCGTCTTTGGGGTCCAGTCTGACTCCGTCTCATTCTTTCCCTCAGTGTAGCTCTTCTATAACAACATCTGACTCAATCTTTTTGATGGATCAGTACATAAATTGAGATAAAAATTCTTCTCTCTGGTTTTTTCTACCTGATGCCTTCAACACGATCAGGACAGATGTTTCATGGTGCTGAGGGAAGCTAACTGGGCCAGTTATAAGAATGGTCTTATAAGATGGTGTTAAAGCTACAAGTTGAAGTGGGTTTTAAAGCAGTGTTATTGGAAGTAAACTGGATTATTGGCATGATAGGACACGATTTTTTATTGTTAGTGCAGCTCCTGTTGAAATTTACAAGCAGTCATTGTTGTTCTTATAGTGACAGATGAGTTGTTCAGTTGGACTGTTTTTCAAGCAGCAAGTGAGCCAAGGACACTTGATTTCCTGATAACCTCTGACAGAGAAAGGCTCACTATCTTGATAATAAGTTACCAAAGTAAATGGTAAACCAAAATTTATAAACGTCTCAGCCTCAGACCCTGTTCCGGTTCTGGAGGGACTGGATGAGGATATGGGCTTCTCTCTGCCTCCAGTCCTGGTTGAGGAGTCGACCCCTCGACCACAACCAAGGAAACTCGTATGTACTCACACATTCATGTATCAGTCAGCGACGCAGCACAGACCAACTTAACAAGACTTGCATAAATGTTGTGTTTGTGTTCCAGGGTAACAAGAAACAGGCGGTTGAAGAGGGTTCATCCACTTCTTCCCATCCAGGTAGCAAATCATCAGAGGGACGATCACTGCCTCTCAAAGCTCGCTATGGCATTAATGCCTGGAAACGCTGGGTGCTGTCGCTCCCTGACAAATCAGAAGACGCCAAAGTAAAAGATGGCTCCAAACTAGGTAAGCTTTAACCATAAGTTTAGGTACTCTGTAGGTTGTCGAATTGTGTACTGACAGCAGTCTGTGTCTGTTCCCATCTCCTGCAGTGCGGCCTAAAAGTAACCTGTTATTACTGAATTCAGAGGAGCTGAATGTGACCCTGTCCCAGTTTGTCAAGGAGGTCTGCAGGCCCAACGGGGAGCGCTACTCTCCTGACAGCATCCTCTACCTCTGTCTGGGGATCCAACAGGTTGGTACCAGAAACATCAGCTCCTCCATATAAAACATGAAGCTCTAGAATATCAGGAAAAATAAAACACTAATCGTTTCAAGGGTTTTGCTTTTCAAGCTATTTCTTAAAAAAAAAAAAAACAACAACTTTGGAATTGAACATTATTTAGTCAGCAATATTTTCAATCTACCTTTGTCAAATATGCACAGAATATACCAGAACCTACTACTTGTTTGTCCAATCAGAAAGTCTTTGCTGCATATTAGCCTCCTATCTGTCACAGTACTTTACTTCAGCATCAATAACATTGTGTTACCTCGCAGGAGAAAGAAGAAGAGTACTCATTTGACTTATTTATAGTCTTGCAGCAGTGCGGGCAGCTCCGTCTCATTCAGGTTGAATTTGTGCATTTGAAGACTTATATTTGGGTTGTTTTGTATTTTTTTTAAGATGTAGCTATTAGGTAGAGAATAAAGAAGTTTTGACGTAATAAATATGTTACTCATATCACATCACAAGAATGATCTGCTACTTTGATTTTTTGAGAAGACAATCTGACTATTTTCACAAACAGAGAACATTCGCAGCTTACTAATTCATCAAAGTTTTTCCTCTTTTTTTTTCATATAAATGACAATGTCTGCTTCCATTTTTTTTATTGATGATGTGCTCTATTTAGCCTCTATCACAACTTTCTGATGAAACTTCGCTGCCCTTTTTCGTTGCTCCAAACTGCCTGAAAATATGCACCATGTTTTGTTTTTTGTTTTAGTTTATTTAGCAACATTTTAAGAGTTTTCTTCAAAGTCACACTTTATTCACAAATTATACAGATCTATAGAAATACACACATGTAAAAATAGTATTGTATAAAAATAAAACCGCCATTAAATTACAGAAATAATTCGTATAAAAATGTTCATAAAAAGACAAAAGGAAAACAAAGGCACTCCTTCATTTATATCATTTTAGCAACTTTTTTTCTCTGATTTCAGCAGTGGTGTTTTCTTTAAAAAAAAAATTAGCTTGATGCAAAAAAATGATATTGAAATTAAATTTAAAAGTAAAATTAAATAGAATATTTTAAATATCACATGAATTAAATTTACTAACTAAGAATAAATACCGTTAGTAACATTACTTTTTATTTCCCTAACTTGTGCGTTCATGTTTGAGGTAGGAACAAAATTTAGAGGAAGTGTTTCCAGTAGGTCAGATACTACTGGTGCACGCACTTTCTCTCTTTCCTCTCACATGCGAGAAGCGACAGCAGCGCAGCATGGCTGCTGAGTGGAGTACAGGTTTGTCTCTGAAGTTGGATTTTTCTGCCATAATACTGATGAACTTTATCTGTGCGTAAAAATGGCCTCTGACCAGTTTGAGAAAAAGCAGCGACTGCTTTGATTTAAGTAGTTAAACGGATTTTTGTGTACCTGCTATTCAATGCGGTGCTCTCCCCTCCCCCAATAAGCTAGCTTGACTCATTCAGCAGTTGATTGGTCTTGCAGACCTTCTTTGTAGCAGCATTTTTTTTATTTTATATACTTTTTTTTACATCTGTTTAATTGTACAAATTACTGTGTCCATTGATTATAACATTTGCTGTTCACATCCTGAAAAACAGTGATGATTATTTCAGTATGAGGACACTGATGTTTTATTGTATGTGAGCAGATGGCTCATTTAACAATCTTTTAATGTGCATTTTTGTTTGTTTGAAGCATCTTCATGCCAAAGGCCGGAAGGATGACTTGTTTAGTGACCCATGCTACCAGGAGTTTGGATTGGAGCTGAACAAAGTTCTCAAAGACTGGCAGCCCAGTGTGCTTCCTGATGGTGAGTGCAGACACATACAGTGATTGCAGCATCTGTCCATAATCCAGTTATTAATGAAATTTGAACTACTGGATAACTGTGGTGATTTTAAAATGGCTCAAACAAAAACAGTGCTCGCAGAAAGGACAAAAATCTAAAATGTGTAGTTGGATCTCACTGTGGAAAGTAAGAGCTAATTGCAAAGAGATGATGGATGGAAAGAAAATCATCTATCACTGATAATAATGACACTGTGAAGTGGCACCCTGGTAAGATACAGGGGTGTGTTTGAAAGTATGCATGTCAGCACCAGCCGGTGGCACAGTGCTGTCTGACAACCATTTGTGCTGCTCACTATTATGACTTGTGTCCAGTGATTATAACTCTTCTGCTGTTCACATGCTGACACTTTGTGATTGCACTTAAACGTTATATGAGGACACCTTTAAAATACTAACAGGTTTTTTGCATTTACAACAATAAACCAGTAAAAATGTACATTTTAAAGCTGTAAAGATGCATTTAGTTGCACGGTGGGTAGAGATCATTACTGGGAATACTTGAAAGTTGCTGCTCTCTTTAGGCTCGCTGTGGGGTCGAGTGGAGGAGCAGAGTCTGTGGAGCAGCCAGCACCTCGGCGAGCAGAGTCCCGCCGCCCTGCTGCGCTCTCTGGTTTACCTGAACACCAAATACTTCGGACTTCGCACCGTGGAGCAACACTTGCGCCTCTCCTTCGCCAACGTCTATGGTCCTGACACAGTCCATCCTGTTACCAAGGAAACGACTGTCTGCATCCGTATCCCTTCCATCTCTCAGGATCACCATGGTGAGGCTGGAATCTACATGTAACATGAACATGTTCCTTTTTCACATATTTGATTATTTTCATATGTCAACAAAGAAGCAGATAACTTGGGGTTTACATCATAAAACTTTATAATTTAACTGTGTTAAAACAATTGAAGTAGTTATTATTGTAATTAGGTTTTAGAACATTTGGGTGGACAGTAACAATTGGCTCTTGATAGGTGAACCCTAAATGCAGCTGTGTTTGAGAACAGGATGAAATTTTTTTAAGTGACTAACTTTGAACTATTATCATATGTTTAGATTTGTATTTGAAAAATCCACATTTATTTATTTACTTTATCAAAAATTATGCACCCAGCCCACTGAAACAGAAGGAACTGCACATTATTATGGTTTCAGATTTATTTTTATATCAATTTTATTCTTTCTTTAACACCCATCACAGGTTAATGGGACGATTGTGACTTTTCACCACATTTGAATGCAACACATTGCAAATCGTAACTTTAAAAGCTTAAACTTTAACCTAAATGTTTACTATTGTTAATTTAATACTTAAAGGGCAAGGTTAAACAACAAATGCATAGCTTCCAGGAGAGTTTCAAACAAGTAGTGTAGCACAGTCCTTATTTCCCCAGTTTCAGATGCATTATTTTGAAAATTTAAACATGTAAAATGTCTTATTTTGATTGTTGTTGCGGTTCAAACAGGATCTAGAAAGAGGAAGCGCAAATTAGAGGATCATGAGCAGGATGAAGACGATGACTCGGGAGACTCCTCTGTTCGCTGCCCTGTTAAGAAGCACGAGTGCCATCTCTACGAGCTCTACAGATCCAAGTGGTAAATGCATTTTATCCAACTTCTCTTTTTTATCACTTAATATTTTCTCCACAAGCTAAAACAAACTTTTTAATAAAACCTAAAGGTTTTTGTATTTGAATGTTTTAAAAACATGACCCAAAGTTGATTTCTGATTTGGAAAGTCAAAGGAACCTTACTTCCGCGACTCCCTCACAAACTAACCATGGCTCCCCTGCACATAAGACGCGGGGACTGCTACAATAATGGTTTATTGCACGCCTTGTTCAAGCAGTTGGCCAGTTTGTTTTACTGATCATAAACAAGTTCAATCTGAGTGTAACTACTGTTGCCAAGGGAAAACACTGCAAGTCTAAGTTGACACTGAACCCTCTTTTAACCGTTTTCACACCTAACGAAAAGCTGCTGCTTAACGATTGATTATTGGACATTTTAAAAGACCAACCTAAAAATAGAGAAGGCCTTCAGGCTGTAAACATTTACAGAATCTACCTAGTTAAGATTTATTTATTTGTTAATGGGGTAATGAGTACATTATAACCAGACATTAACCGAAGTTTCGTGTGTAAATCGGTTTGTAGGATTTTTTTTCTTTTAAGTCCCGTGATTAGAACTTATTGCTGTTCACATCCTGAACCACATTGTTGACTCTTGAAAGATGAGGACTTAAAATGACTTTTTTTTTTTAAAGATTTTCCTTGTTGTGCCAAAGATTTACAGTCATCCATCTCAATATTTCTCTTTTCCTGTCCCTCCCGTCTTCTACTTTACATCCTTTCAACTCTTTTTTTCCAACCTTCCTTTTCCCCGTCTGTACAATATGTCCTTTCATTTGTGCTGCCGTTTTAAATTCTTTGTGCCTCCTTGCTTTCCGCTCCCTCCTTTTCTTTTGCTTCTCCATTTCGTTGCTTCCCCCTTGTCTGCTTCTTCCCTGCAGCCCACCGTCATTGCGGGAGCGCCTTGATGTCTTTTACGTTCAGCCAGATCTGGCCTCTGGCCCCGATGATCCACTGTGGTTCAGCTCAACGCCACTGGAGCGTCAGATCCTGGAGAGCCTCTTCACCAGAGCCCTTCTGGTCAGGGACATTTACACAGACAAGCAACAGGAGGAAGACGAGGAGGAAGAAGAAGATCGGAGTGAGGAAGTTGGAGGAGAGTAGCAGCTGCTTGGATTTTATTTAGCAGAACCCTGTGACATGTAAGGTGTCTCGTAATATGTGTCCTCTCCAACTGTCTAGTGTCTCTTTACCCTCTTCAGAGACTGTTTCCTCCTGGTGAGGGACGTCCACAACAAAGTTAGAGGAGGATGATGGTGGTGAAGAGAAGCCCAAATTTGTACTTTTGCCTCAAAAATGAAAGAACCTTTGACTTCATGGGCCAGAAGAAAAGGACACGCTCATACTTGGGATGAATAGCATAAGGATGGGAGACAGTAGAGCTGCGAGTTGTTCTCACAGTCATAACTGCATTAAATCGAAGACTTAAGTTTCTGGGTGGTTCTCATGTTTTCTTTTTGTTTTTTTGACATGACGGAAGTCTGAAATGCAGGGCGTTATAGGCCTCAGACAAACTTCTGAAACATTTGGAAACATAACAGCTCCTTGTCTAATTGTACACATTTGTCAGCAGCCACCAGGAGGCCACATGGACGCTAGCGGGCGACTTGGTAACACGTTCATGTCCTCCTCGCCTTCGCTGTCAAATGGAAACGCAGGGTGTTTGAGGTTGAGATGAGAATGAATGAGCAAGGGTGAAGAAAGAGTTCAGAGAGTACCTCAGAGCTGATGCTGAGATGAAATCACAGCTGCTAGGTGAAAGTTCAGTAGTTCAGAATCATGGCTGGCCGACGGGATTTATTCAGACATTCACAGCAGTTTTCATGTGAGGTTGCAGTTTGACTACAATCATCAGACTAGTTTTGAGTATTACTGATTTATGTCAGAGAAAGAAAACCTTTGATTCTGACCTGAAATTAAAGGTCTGACAGCCTCATGTGAAACAGTTAGGCTTTGATTTGTTTACACCATGAAGCAACATGTACACATTTTCAGTTTCTGTTTTTCCAATTATCTTTTTATAATTAAACTCCAGTTAAGAGAAGAACGTCATGTCAGTTCATCAATATATTTACTTCTGCAGCCTGGACACATGCTGTTGCATACTGTCCTACGTATGGTTTTATATTCATTACATTTCTTCAGATGCTGAGGCGTACATCACACAAGTATTTGAGGGCAACGTTTACATAGCGAGCAGTTTTTAGTTTAAATAGTAAAAAATATTTAAGGGAACGAAATTTGCCTTTACATTGATTAATTGACTCTTAATAACCATTTGTAACAACTCTCAGAAGCGGTTGTGTCACTCAGGTTAATCTTTAGAGCGCTAGAGGGCAAATAATTATAAATTAGATCTGCTGCTAGTAGCTAAATTAAATCCAGTGTTTAAAATTGGTCAAAATCATTGTGTGTCAAAGAGAGAGCTGCATAATTTGTGACCAGCATGTCCATCATCTCGGATCGAAAGAAATCAAGACTTGCTGGTAAATATCCACCTCTTTTAAAGCTCATCAAATAAAGAAATCTGCTTCTTATTTTGTAGTGTCCAGTTAGATCTGATGAATTCCCCGTTGATGCTAAAGCCAGTCATCAGACCACAAACACAAATGGTTTTTGAGTATTTTGACGATTATTAGGGTTTTGTGGTCATAGTTGCTGAAAACTTATTTTGGTCACTGCCTGACGGTGGGATTTCTGACTTTCCAACATGCTCCAGAAGGCAGCATAATGTCAGCAGCCTCTTGTATCACGTCTCCTTTAGCTGGGCTGCTTGCATACCCTCCCTCCCTCCCATTATCCTGCTCCTTGCTCTTCCTCCATCAGCATTGCTCTCAGGCGAAACCTTTGCACCACAGAGGACTTCCTCAGTCTGGTTAGAAAAACGGTTCTTCAGACTGATCCGACAGCCTGTGGTGCATGGGACAGGCTACCTAACAACATGCTGCGTTTCTTCCTAGGACATTAGGGGAAACTTCATTCCTGTGATGTAGCATTACCTGCGTACTAAGCCCAGATTGGGTTGCTTCGATGTGTAAATATATCTGGAACAAAGCAGTTTCTTCACATAGAGACAACACAGAGGGACTCTGTAGTTTGGGATAAAGAAAACTTCAGCTTGCAAACCTGCCTGCTGAGAAGCCTTTTGTTTAGTTTTGTTGTTTAGGTTTTTTAAGAAAACTTATTTATTTCTTTTTTATTAGTTTATATCTTTATGTTGGGATTTTTACATGCAACTTTTCCTACTCTCCAGTCGTGGATAACTCGCTGCAGTCCTGCACCTTTACCGATCAATTAGTAATGGAAAGGTATCAGTGAAGGATGAGAAGTTTCCATAATGTAGAGATCGATTTGTGAAGTCTCCTTTTGTCCATGTGTTTTCCCATTCTTCTAAGCTGTTGTAGAGTTTTATTACTGCAAAGTCCAAGCTTGTATTGTGACAGATAATTGGCCACATATTTTTTTTGTTTTATTTTTTGCCCCTTTTCACCTGAACACAAGTTGTCTGAGTTACACCATCAACAGCTGAATTTTCACTTTTTAAAATTAGTTTAGAGACATTTTCTCGTTCTGTGTGTAAATTTGCTATCCGTTTTGACATTAAGTTCAAATTCATTTAGGATCAAGGATTTGTTTGTACTTCATTAGAATGATGTTAATCTGGTTATGTATAATAAATCAGGATTCATGAGCCTCGTGAAAAGAATCTCAAACTTACTCCTGTTTTAAAACATTTTCTTTGCACAATCCAAATCACTGCTCCCCCAGAGTTTTATTTTGTCTAAAGAGCAGACGTTCCTGTTATTTTGTACACCTGAATGCATTTTGATGGTGTGAATCAGCAGTGAAATCCATCAGGATAAACTCTATTGAATTTAAACTGACAATATTCAAGATTAGTGTCACCAGCCCACAGTCCAAACCTTTAAACCTTGTATGTTGGCATTTCGCGGATCTGGTTAACCTGATGAATTATTGTTTTTTCTTTCTTATTTTACCTTTTCCAGTTGGACTGAGAGGCAGCACCCAAACCTGCCACAGGTTTGGACCTACAGTAGACGCTGTGGCCGGCTTTAAAGCCTAATGTGAATGTGCCTATCTGTATATAATAAAAGTGAGTGATTGTGACTTGAATCTTATGTGTGTGGGCTGATCTGCTGGATACGGTTATGTTTAATAAATGATTTCATTTTCTAACCTGACTCATTCGTGGTGATGTTTTGCCTTGTCTGACACCATGGCCACTGAAGGGGCAACTGAAAAGTTCAGATTTCAACTATTGGAGCTATAAAGTAATTGTGATCTTAAAATAGTCTCATTAGCTTTTTGTGGCATATTTTGTGCCACATGAAATCTCACATATTTGTGGTATGGTAGACATGATGCCTTAAGAGCTGTTTAGGGAAATAATTCATTTCAGGTTAATGAGCTGGCCCTTTGAACAAAGTTACTTGAATATTACAAATGATCCCTAAAGCAGGGGGAAATTATGGATGACAGTAGATGGAAAACAGACTTATTGGTACACACAGCAGAAACAGGCGTGGGATTAAGCTTAGTCTGCAAAATTGCATGAACATAAAACGTTTCTTTTCCTGATTTTAAAGCAAAATCATACTTGAGTTTAAAATGCAAAAACAACTTGTATAATTATCAACAATTAAAAATGGAGCCAAAGTGACAAAACAACCTTTTTTAATTTTTATTATTAAGTAGCAAACAAACAGTTGAAATGAACATAAAACTTGATCTAGATTGAGACTCCTCAAACAGCATTTGGATGTTAACTATTGAGATATGTTCGAAGGACACTTCTAAACCCCCCTACTTAAATCTCAGTGAAGAGGTTTACTTAATAATTCTCAAATATTTTCCTTTTCTTTGTTATACAGATAGTTTTTCTTGTAATTCAGACAAACAAAAGTTTGAACAAATGTTTGCTTGGTACAGAAAATATTGTTTTTTGACTCATTATGTTAACTTAAAAAAAAAAATCCTGAAATGTGTCAAACTAATCAGCTCAGCTTAAATGACTGGTATACAACAGGCTTTTTTTTTTAACCTTCATTTTTGGTCAGTAATTATAACAAAACAAAAAAAAAAGGTATCCAATTTGATCAACCCTCAATGGCTGTAACCTGATGGATAATTATCCCTTGGCTCTTTCTCAGATTCACCTTTCACCAGATAAGAACAAAATCTAAAATTTTCAGGGCGACCCTTATTTGAGTTGACATGAAGTGACACTAGTGAAAATAAATCTGGAGAGTGTTAGTGCTTAACAGACAAGGCCAACAAGAAGGCCTCCTCGTTGTGTTTTGACCTTCGCTATCATGTCCCATTTTTACAAGGTGCCGGGCGGACAAGGCTCTGAGACAGCCAGTGTTATCAGCCAGGTGATGGACAGCAGAGCAGGGGGAGGCGTGGTCTGTCAGCACCCAAGAGTCAGAGCAGCAGCCGGAAAGACGAGACTCTGGGTCATGGGATGTAACTACTCCATCAGTCTGAAGGGGCCTGACATTCTCCGTGCAGCTTTTTTAAAGACACTTAACAGGTAGTAGGTTCAGGAGTCTGGGAGGACTTGTCACAGGTATTCTGTGAACTTTGGCTGTGATAATGCCTGTCATCTTCTGCAGGATTCCTCTTCTTCAAACACCTCACCAGTGATGATGCAAATTAAATATGCAGATGTTTGCACAAAATTGTATTTATGACTTGTTAATGTGCCTGTTAATGCCATAAATCAGCAGTTTTTAAAGGGAATTCTATATTAGTGTTTGAATGTTTCTAAAACAACCTATAATTCACAAAAAAATCTACTAAGGATCTTTTTGGTTCCAATACTAATATTAAGACTGGGATTATCAAAATCTTAATTAATATCCATGTTTTCTTACAGCTTAAGGAACAGAATTTAATGGAGACAAATGTTTAATGAATTTTTAAATGAATTGATTGTTCAAACACAACATCTATCCATTGGGTACTTTGCAAATTTGAGGAACTTTGTTTAATTGTGGCTTAAAGCAGCACTACATAAGTTCCTGATCTAAAAACTCTGTGCCTCTGTCTCGTTTTGATGGCAAGCTGATATTTATTATTTACATTCCTGGAGCTGTCCCAGGACTGAGAAAGCACAACTTTTTTTTTCTAGCCCTGGGCATCACATCACGCAACACGCCAGCAACTGGTTATCAACACACTGGCCTTTTTAAACATGCTCCATGGTCGATTTAACCCAGAAACCTAAGAGGACATTATCAGAGGAATTGTGGAAAAGAACGAGAGAAAGAGACAGAGCAAGAGATAAGACGCGTCAACATTGGACAGATTTTTACTGGCTGGAGGGAGTTTAGAGAAGACACAGGAGGCAAGACGAATGCTGAATTCTCCTTCGTTAGGGGGCACCACAACACAAAAATCTGCCAAAGTCCGGTGGAGGCTCTTTAAATTTATCCAACAGGTGAATTTTCTGAACTAAGAACAAATTAACACCATGAGTATAAAAAAGGGTAGACAACATTTTTGTCACATCTTACATTTTTTTGTTCAATTATCATTTTTATTAAAAATGGCGAAGCCTCTCTGTAGTGTAAATTAAATGGCTTTATGGAGGGACAACCCTGTCCAACCAGAGAAAAGTCCAAATATTTCATGATACAGTGAACATAGCAGCAAAGTAATGCAAGGCAAAACAAAAAAGAAAAAGAGAATGGCTCAGATAGGGAAAAAAATAAAAACATTAAATGATAGGAAAAACCTCATCATGGCCAGGTCTAAAAAGGGTTAAATATTGACCCCTGAGGGGGAAGGACCTTCAGCAGCAGGGATTCAGAGGGATGTAACCAGGACTAAGGAGTTGAGGACAGAAAAAGAGCTGGAAACCTGAACTGCTGGACATGTGGCATTCTTCAGGAAGACAGTAACAAACATGCTCCTTCAGGCTAGAGGTCACTAAGGACAGACACAAGGACAGGACGGATGACTCGTAGGCTGGAGCTGACAGTAAACAGTATCAGCTGACTAAAAATAATAAAAAAGAAGATCTTAAGAACATTAATGGGGTGGGTTTAGTGTGGAATGGGTTAAGGTGCAGGATGAAAGGTATGGATGTGGGCTTGATGAATTGATTAAGCTAAAGCAGTAACATGCAGCAAGATGGTCTTGACCCCTTTTGGACACAGAGATGTGTCAACCAGTTTGGGCAAAAGAAGAGAGTGCACTGACTGGGACTGAAAGAAAGATCAGGTTGACCTGATAAAGGACTGGAAAACTGTCTGATGAATGAAAAGCAGAACTTGTCAGCCAGAAACAAAAATAGGAAATAGAGGCTGAGCATCATAGAAGTTGTTTTCTAGACAAGTAATCTAATTTTCCCTCTTTGTGTCTGAAGGTCCATAGAAATAAGCAAACTTCCATAGTCCTCATCGCTATTTTGCAGGAGGTGTCTGCTGTCTGCTACTGGCACAGAGCACCAAAGATAGATTGATACCAAAAGTCCAAAACTTTATTACTGGAAAAGATTGTTTAGAGGGAGGCAGTCAGTCTGACAGCCAAAAGTAGTGAAGGGCAGGCAGAAATCCAACAGCTGAACAAGGATACAGTCAAAAAGTTTACTAATTGGCTTAGATGGAAAACATCATGAGCTTTGAGTTATTAGAGGGAAAACATGTTAGAAACAGCTCCAAAGAGACATACTTGTCATAAATGCACTGAACTAGTATAATGTTATTTGTTGCTCACCCTCCTGTTCTCATATTCATGTACCTGATTCTCAAGTTGTGCGATTTTATGGATAGTTTTAAATGTTTATTGTTGTAGTTGCAACCAACTTTGAGATGACATTATCTTCCTTACTTTTTTGAACGAGGTTCCTGTGTTTTCTGTGCTAAAGGAGACATTAAAGGAAGTGCTGTAGCTTTTTTAACATTAAAATAAATTGACCAACTCTTATTAGGGCTCTTATACTTAGATTATTTTAATTAGTAACCTTCCTCACTTACAAAAAAAGGATCAAATACCAAATAGTTAAAAATAACCACAAGAAAACGTGATGTGGAGAAAATGACAAGCAAACACAGCAGAGAAAACATGCTGAGAAATGACTGATTAAAAAAAAGGTGCCCAGGTATTACATAACTCAACAGAGGCGTGGAGAAAAGCAAAAGAAAAGCAAAGTAACGCAAGTACAAAAGCAGACTTTCATTTAAAATAACACAACCATGATAACTTTGAGATTAATTCTGTGAATAATGTCACCCACTCACAGTCGGATGGGACAGATAATTAAATAAGGCTTCATCAAAGGGGACCAGTTCAGCCACTTACCAGCTTCTGTTTTCTGCTTCATTAACGCCGAGCCCATCGCTTCATAATGAAGACATAAATCTTTAAAGGTGGAGTAAAAACTGCTCAGTTCGGTATAGCAAGAGATTTTTAATCAGAGATAAACATAAACAGCATATTTCTCGGGGACTATTTTCAGCAACAGATTAGTGCTCAGTGTGGATCTCTAACAACACAATCTGGTTTAGATATTAATTCATTAACAATACAGCTCTGTGGCACAGAGGAATACTTGCGGCTTGGGTTGTACTGCAAACTCAAATCAAGAAATCACTTCACTTGATTTTAAAATTCTTTCAGTTGCCTTCACGGTCTCACCACACAATATCTCTGAGACCTCCACTCCTTCATGTTCCCTCAGGTCAGCAGACTGGTCACTTTTAACCATTCCCACAACCAAGAGAAGGCTTAGAGGTGGCTGAGCTTCCTTCGTAGCTGCACCTATATTGTGGAACCAACCACCGTAGCACATTAAGGAAGTGTCTTCAAGTCTTTTGATTCAGTTTGCGATGTCAGCTTTTACAATTTTCATTGTATTACTTATTTGATTTGATTTTTATATATTGTTTTATTGCTCTTATGTTTATGTAAAGCACTTAGGTCAACTGTGCTGTTTTAAAAGTGCTAAATAAATAAAGTAGAGTTATAGTTAAATGAATAAATAAAACGGTTTCTACATCCACTTTAACCTTTATATACCATTTTCCTCATCAGATTTATTTCATTTTTTAAATAATTCTATTTATGAATTTTAGAACTGGAACTTATTCCAAAAGAGTTTTAAAAAGAGAGTTTAGTAAGGACATAAATTAAAAAGGGGGATTTTACACAGATGATGTAAACAATTGATTGTTTTTATGATTTGTCACCTAAAGGATCCAATAAAAAGAGGTTACAGTTGATTAGTTTAAAGAAATCAATAAATCAACAACAAAAAAAATCAATCATTTTTCTTAAGTTATTTTTTTTAATTATGTTGGAAAATGTCAAGGTGTTAAGAAAAAGTGGCAGGAGATGTGGAACCAAATTATTCTTTTTGTTCATAAGGGATGGTCTAGTGCTTCTTCTTTAGCATTTAGAACATTGGAACAGCTCTAACAATGGCTGCAGCTTTACTTAGCTCCAGTCATTTCACGTAGTTTTGAAGTTTTGATTGTAGCCTGAGTCTTCAAAGAGCAAAGATAAATAGAGAATATCCAGTTTGTCTACAAATGAGTTGGAAAATTGAATAAAAAAAAAAAGATCCTCAGGCAAATGATGCATGTTAGTCTCTAAGATGTATGATATCAGTAAATCATTTACACAACCTTAAAGAGTTTAATTTATCAATAGCTGATATAACCACGTGGACAAAGGATACTATCGGGGAAATAATGGCACAGAATTACATTACAGCTGCATTCACAAATGCCAGTTGAAAAACATGAATATGCAAAAAAGAAGTCTTACTTAAAGACATCTGGGAGGAACCATCACAAAGAGAAATGCACCTAAATGAGACCAGTCAGTATTTGACATCTTTCTTGTGTCAGTTTTCCTGGTAAAGCATGTATATGCTCCTGTAGTGGTGGCAAAAAAGTACATTGAGATGTAAGAGCAACATATGCTTCCCTCAAGATGGCATGTGTTCCAGTAACATCCATACAATTTTCAACAAGACAATACAGAACCACATTCTCCAGAGATTACAGGGACAAGCATAGAACTGGTCTACTGGCAGTCCTGACCTTTTCCTAGCAGGGAATGGTGGAAATTTTGATTAAGGAAATGTGACAGCAATGAATATACTGTTGCATACCTTAAGATAGTGGCACCCAAAGAGTGTAGGGGTCCCTGAGCCTTTGACTGTTCAGAGCCAGTGGGGTTTTAATGAAGGCCGTTGAGGTGTTTTTGCTTTTATAATTTTTTTTAATATAATTTGGGTGTTTTAGGAACCAAAAAGCAGCACCTTTGTACCATTTAATTAATGAGACATTTCTGACAAATGTCACAGTGCAGATGACTTGTTCTATTTAAAAAAAAAAGAAAAGTAAGGCTGTATGTTAATTACTTTAACTTTGGTTTCATCAATGGACACGAGTCAGAGAAAATGCATCATTTATAGAAAGAAGCAGATAATGAAAGCATAAAACCAAGCATGATTTCAACACGGGGCAAGCAGAGGGTTCACAATTGTTTGGTTGTTGTATTAAAGGGGTGCTCAGGGAAAATAGACTAATAACCACAGTGTTAAGACATGTTATTGGAGAGAATGGGCCAAAATAACACCTGAACAATTTTCATCACTTCAGTACAAAAAAGTTAGTGGTGTGAGAAGGAATGGAAACATTAAAAAAAGTGGAAGAAATTTTGCTGTCCCAACTTTTTGGGAATGTGCTGCTGGACTGATTCTTTATTAACAAACAGAATAAAGTTGATGAGAATAAACCTGAAAAATCTTGGGTTTGACAGTCTGTGATGATATGACAGTACAAGTAAATGTAAATATTTGCGATTGTAGAATATCAGCTGCTTGGGTGTCAAAAAGCAATGTTCTGTTTTCCCACTGGGAGGCGCTGCGCTCTTGTTGTGAGCCCCTCCCTGGGAAATGGCATCAATTTCCTGAGTTCCTGGTTTACCAGCACCCCAATAATCACCAGCAGACATGTTGTTAAACTATAACACCCATCATTAACGGCGGGACGAGTTGCAGCTTTGTAGAGCATCCGTGTCAGGACCCACGTCCGACAAGAGCTTCATCTGCAGCGGCTGACGTAAGGCGACCCTCCCTAAACCCTGTGCACACCACACCCCCAGCCTCGCCCTCTCACCCTCCACACAGAAGAGGAAATGCATGAAAACTCTAATCTTTTGGCAGCTTTGGGGAAAAAGTATTCCCTTATTTCACCTCACATTTTTGGGGGGGGAGGTGGATGGGTGGAGGTACAAAACAAGGTAACAAAACCCAATTTTTTGAAGAGGCCAGCTTTTTCTTTCTGTGCTATCTGTCAGAGTTGGCCAGACTCCAGTAACTTGTCCCATTGATCTAAAGCTAAAACGGTGCTGTGTGCCCACACAGCCAGGCCTGCGAGGGAGCGGGGTGGGTGTAAAAACATTTTTCACCCTCGTGGGTTTTTTTTTTGTCTGGGCTCAATCCCCAGCTCTTTCAGGGGGCATAAAGAAAATGCTGTGCTCAGCAGGGTCATGTGGGCGAAGCCCGGGGGGTAGACTATAGGTGGCGATTAGGGCCTCTAATGTGTGATGAATCCTCTTCGAATCACATGATATGAACTAATGTCGCCATTTAATGATAAAACAACAGTGCCTGGGGAGGGAAGAGCTGCTGTGCGTGTGTGTAGGTGCAGTGTACAGCTGCAGAGAGGACAGGAATGGATGACAACTGCATTTCTCAGGTTGCATGCCTCAATACATGTACAATTGACCTACGGATGAGCAAGAGTTTAACAGGGGCTGCTTGGATGTGGGTTAAAGTGCAGCAAAAATTATGCCATTCTCTTGGAGCTCCACTTTTGATTTGTTCAAGTCTTACTTTTGCAGGATGCACCACCAATGTCCAGAGATCCTTCTTTCTTCAACATTACAAGTCCTGGCTTCTTCCAAACTTAAGATGACAATGCCTGGATTACATTTGATGGACAACAACTGCAGACTCACACAGACACAGAATAGTGTAACCTTGGATTTGGTTAGTGATGAGGGGAGGTGGGGAGCTTGGATTAGGTTTAATTTAGGATTCCCAGACCCTTTTTGGTAAGCCATAGTGGAGCAGCGAGTGCGGGAATTCCCTCTGTCTAGTCACCAAACTCATCCTTTTCCTAAACACCCACTGGCTGACACATCAGCAAGTCCTCCACACATCCTTTTACTTCTGTGCCTGTGAGAAAACACACACTGATATAATATATTTCTTTAATGTTAATCTAAACATGATTTTAAACATTAATCAAGTTTCCTTAAGCACACGTCTTGTGAGAAACTTCTACTTTTGATGTCTAAAACTGAGACATGCTCCCACTAACTTGCGTTTATTTCCTAATTTGAACTTAAACCTAACCATGACCTGAATATAGGTCTTTCCTTTCAGATGATTCATTTGTTGGGATTGTTTTTGTCTACCGAAAAGGGAGGAAGTCCCACAAAGTGACTGTGTGAACAGATTTATATCCTCATAACATGAAAAAATCAAGTACAGCATTCTCCTTTGAAGCCAGGACCACATTCCCCATCTCCTATATCTTCGACTCTCCTCTTGTTCAAAGCAGTAGTTGATATTACACAGGTTTGTTGATGACACTCACTGCAGTCGTGACCTTTGCCCTCAAAAAGGGCTCAGAAAACACAGTATTTAAAATATCCATGACAGACATTTTCCACATTGTTTAATCATAGCTGAAGATCATCATACTTTTTATTGGGTTGAGAAAAGTGCGCAACGGTTTGTGAACAACATAAATTATTACAATAAAAAGCTCTGGAACATTGTGCATATATTAATGTTGCCTATGAAGGGTCCAGTGAAACAGAAAACACCTTCAACGCCTTCCAGCATCTTTAAAAATCAACGTGAAAGAGCTCTTCCAGCTGGAAACAAACTTCCACACGCCAAAGTTGACCTTCATGGAAAGATTTGAAGCAACCAATGAATCAACAAACTGCTTCCAGCTACCAACAAGTCACTTAAAGTCATTTTGATTTAGAGAGAATAGATAGGAAGCTGCTCACACCCCTGTAGTTTTTTTTCTCCAATAAATTTATAAGATTTAAAACACTTTGAATACAAGGAGATGTATAGGACAGAAACTCAGGGTCAGCTAAACATTGAAGGGAATAGGATTTGAGCATTGTCAAATTTGGAGTATGAACAAAAACATCAATCAGAGGATTTTAGTAAATCATAAATCCCTTTTACAAATCAAATATCTAAAGTAAATTTTTATTTATAACTTAAAGACACTGAGAGGAATTTTACAAAAGGAACAATCAGACCAACTTTTCCCCTAAAATGACAAATAATTGTGCTGTATAAAAACATCTGCAGCTACCCTAAATAGATATTTATTTAAAGAAAAGACAGTTAAACATGTTTAACACAGTGATACTGCTGTGCCAACCAGGTGCAATGTGGTTATTCTGTTCATACCTTTGACTGACCTGTAAGTGTCCCCGCAGAGCTGAAATCCCCTCTGATGACTCTCTTTTGCCCCATGCAGCCCCTCCCGTGTTGTATGCACAGACAGTCAAAACAAGCCACCCCACATGACCACACATTGAACAAATGCTGCAACGTTACATCATTTAAAGCTTTAACAGCCACATGTTGTTTGTAAGAGAGCTGCATTAAAGTGAGACAGGTTCAAAAGTGTTTGAATTTGATTTTTTTTTCTCATTATTTAGGGGGTTTACATTTTATTTTTAATTCATGGAGAATGTAATAGTTTTTTTTCCCCATGAGTAGTTGCTCAAACTGGTGGGAAAAAAAAGCAATCTTTATCTTTTAATGAGATATAAATTATAATTGTACTGAGACTGATATAGGGGTGTTAGATAGCAGAGGATAGTGTGCATGCATCAATAACATTTTATCAGCTCCCTCAAACTTTTTAAAGAAAGACGTATTGTGCAAATGTTTCCACTCAGAGGCCAATAATATCTCCAACTCCTAAATCAATAATCAGCTGTTATTAATTTCACATGTATACGACATAGTAGTGGGATGAGTATATACATCAAGACTGTTTGTACAGTTTGTCACCATAGGAACATTTACTTTTCATTGTTAGTAATGTGTAAATGCATGCTTTTTATGCTTATTTCACACAGTGTAATTACTGTATTTGAGTGAAACTGTGCCTAAGGTGTCATGAAAGAAGAAATTATTTCCAGGCAAGTTTTAAAAATGTTTGATAGCTTCCCCAATTTAATTGTTTCCCTAAATAAAGTGATTTTGTCTTTAAAACAGTACAGTCTCACCATTAAAAATCTTGCACCAACCTAGTGAAACTTATTTCAAACGAATCACTGTCTTTTAACAAGCCAGTGATCAGGCCTCCCAGAAACAAATTCATCACACTCCTGAAATACATAAAGAGGACCTGAGGTATTTGTGCTGTGGGCTGAGTGTGAATTTGTTAGGTGATTAAAGGCTAAATATAGCCCCCTGTCTACTCTGAGCTGTAGACTGGTGACTCAGTGGCAGACGTTTGCTTTCACTAGAAGTCCATTTTCCACCACACATCCAAGTGGAGCTTTACAGGCGCAACATGCATAAAAACCTCTATAATGACCATGGGACTATA
>JBAMHW010000014.1:6933883-6951576 GCA_037177495.1 Rhadinocentrus ornatus | reverse complement strand
AGAGAGAGAGAGAGAGAGAGAGAGAGAGAGAGAGAGAGAGAGAGAGAGAGAGAGAGATAGAGAGAGAGAGAGAGAGAGAGAGAGAGAGAAAGAGAGACACAGTTAATGCCAATAATACTGGGATATAAAGTAAAAATAAGCAGATGAAGCAAGGTGCTCATTGTTACAGGTTACCCAGCAATCATGGCTTATAACTGACAACCAAAGGGATGGCTCAGGATTACTTGAGAAAGCCCCAACAATGAATAACAATAAAACTTCTTAACTAGTTTCCTTAACTAGGCTATTATTTATTGTAAATTGGCTCAAATTGATTTGTCTGTAATGTGACCCCGAGATGGCATTGTTGTGAAGTGGCACTATACACATAAAGCTGAATTGAATTGAATTGAATTGAAAACTGTGACCCAGGATACCAATCAGTTACTAGGTTTCCTGTCAATTTCTCTAAAGTCTTAGAGATTGGAGTGAGAATTGAATAATGGGTCACCCTCCATATTCCTCTGCCATATTAATTAGCCAAAGTTTTAATTTTTGAGTCACAGTATCTGGGGATTATTCAGTGCAGTTTACAGTATATCCTGGTTTTGCCTAAACTAGATGTACACATGAGCTGGGATGTTTTCACAACCCTGCCTGCTCATACAGATTTAATGCCTTAGATTAACCTAACCCTATTTATGTGACTAAACCTTATCAAGTCATCAACCGGAACCTAATCAAACAGCAAATAAAAGACCAAAAGTGAACCTTCAAATTAGTGTACAGAAGAATTAAAGGATAACTAAAAGACTTTAACTCCATTGTCAAACTTTCTAAATATCTTAATACTCCCACAATACACTACTCAAACATTAACAAAATTAATAAAGGGAACACTCAGACAACCCATCTAAGAACTTGATGACTGAAAAATTCCTGTTGAAAATCTTTATTCATTACATAAAGGAATGTGTTGAGAACAAAATAACATAAGAATGATCAACGCTAATCAAAATCATTAACCCATTGAGGTGTGGATTAAAAATGACACTCTTCCCAACTTCTGTGGAAATTCCCGAAGACAATTTTAAATGAGGTTCAATAGTGTGTGTGGCCTCCATGTGTCTGTATGCACTCCCTACAATGTCTAGGCATGTCACTGATGAGACAACAGATGTTAACCTAAGAGATCTTCTCCCAGACCTGGATCAGGGCATCAGTCAAGCCCTGGACAGTCTGTGGTGCCACATGTGGTGGATGGAACAAGACATGATGTCCCAGAGGTGCTGGATTGGGTTTAGATCTGGTAACTGAGCAGGCCAGTCCATAGGATCAAATACCATGCAGAGTCATGCAGAAACTGCTGACTTACTGAGCAGTGTCATGCATCAAAAGGAACCCTGGTCCCACCGCAGCAATATATGATCTGAGAATGGGCCTGAGGATCTCATCCTGGTACCTAATGACAGGGTACCTCTGGCTAGCACACGGAGCCCTGTGTGCCCCTTCAAGGATATGCCTCCCCAGACCATCAATGTCCCACTGCCAAACTGGTTATACTGGAGGATGTTGCAGGCAGCAGAACACTCTCCAGGGTATCTTCCATCTGTCACATGTGCTCGATGTGAACCTGTTCTCATTCATGAAGTGCACAGGGTGCCAATGGCCAGTCTGCCAATCTCTGGCAAATATCAATTGGGCTGCACGGTGTTGGGCTGTGAGCACAGACTCCACTTTTGGATGTGGGGTCCACACACCATCCTCATAGAATCTGTTTCTAACAGTTCAAGCAGAAACACGCACATTAGTGGATCCTGTTCCTCCTCCACAAAGGAGCAGATAGTGGTCCTGCTCCTGGGTTTTTGTCCTCATACAGCCGCCTTCTTGTCTCCTAGTATACTGTCCTGTCTCCTGGTATCTCCTTCTTTCTCTCAACACTGTGCTGGGAGACACAGTAAACCACTGATGTGCCATCCTGAATGAGCTGCACTACCATAACAACTTCTGTGGGTTGCATACATCGCCCCATGTTTCCTCTAGTGGTGAGGGTGAAAATCGACCAAAGATCTGCTAGAAAGGATGAAGATAGGGAAATGGTATGTGGCCACCAGCTGCAGGACCATTCCTTATAGGAGTTGTCTTGCTAATTGCTTCTCATTTCCACCTGTTCTCTGTTCCACTTGTACAACAGCAGATGAAATTGATTCACAATCATTGTTACTTCCTAACTGGACAGATTGATATCCCAGAACTGTTACATGGTAATGATTATTTTTTAAATTTATACAAAACATTTCCAGTTACAACTGGTTAAAACTCCATTTGTTTGTTTAAATTAAATATGTAGAATAACCGCAACACTCCCTGACAGTGACTGGTTCCAGGTGTCCAGTATAGCTGGTGTAAATTGTGTTAAGTGTGGCAGGTTGCAAAGTATAACTTTACTGAACAAAGTGAAACTAACGCTACAATCATGCTGCTGATATTGTTAAATGAGAGAGAAGAAACACACAAAAACCCAATATGGTCATTCAGAAATTGAATTGAGTTATTTAATAATTGAATCAACAGGAATTTATTAATGATGATAATCTATGTTTATCAAGAAAGTTTATGTTCATCCACATCTGGTAAGATTGTGATGTTTGTAAGCAAAAGACTTAACTATGTTTTTTTTTTGTGTGTGTGTGTGTGTTTGTTTTTTTTTATCTCAAAAAGTGCAAATAGTTGTGTCTCAAGTTGTGTTTTTTTTTTCGAATCGCTCATTACGTTTGAAACTTTAAGAATAAATAACATCATAGGTTATAATGAATAAAAAGCCTGGATGTTTATCTATATTTGTAAGGTGTATAAAATAATCTTTTCATAGGGATTTTCCTCCCTGAACCCTGCAAGACTTGTCTATTATTAAGTAATTCATTTGGAAGAGACTGTCTCTTTTTTCTTTTTATTTTCATGTGTGTGTTTTGTTCATAGGCTTTTTCTGTCCGGGACTAGAAAGATGGATTAAAAGCTTGGAAATTTGCCAGCTTTTAAGGAAGCATCTGATGTAGCATCTAAAATTTTCAAACATAAAACCAGTTTTTAAAACAGTTTCTTCAAGATCACAAGATAATCCATAAAACCCAGTTAGCTGAGTCTTTATGCCCACATATCCATTTAAAGACTGACCTAATTTTCTATAATAAAAAACAGACATGGATTACAGCACAGAGGCGTTAAACCAAAACTCTTGTATCCAAACTATAAGTCAACTTATTTCTGTATCTAATATCAGTGATTTCTACAGAAGCCTGGACCTCCTTGGCTCATGCTTAAGTTAGACCAAGGACTTCAAACTTCAGTCCTTGAGGTCCACTGTCCTACAGGTTGTAGATGCTCCAATACACCTTTAAATAACATGAATCCAGCAGCTTGTTGTCAAGTTCCACACAATGACCTATTATTTTGAGTCAGGCATGCAGGGAAACATCTAAAACCTGCAGGACTGTGGCCCTCAAGGACAGATTGAGATCCCTGAGCTTGACAGTCTGGCAGACTTGAGCCATACCCAGCAACAGTTGGGGTAAATCCTTGACAGGATACAAGTCCTAACATAACCAAACATCTTTGCCCTTTCACACACACACACCTACAGTCAATTTACAGTATCCAGTTAACCCAGTATGCATGCTTTTGTGCTGGAGCAATCAGAGAAAGCCCCAGCAGGAGCAGGAAGTCCATAAAAGAAGAAAAGGTACAAACATGACACGCATCTTTAAACATTTTCTTCTTAGTTCAGACCAGATTTTTTTAAGTTTACAGCTCTAAGTCCATGTATGTGTGATTAATTCATTTCACTGCACAAAACAAGAGTGAAATCAAGAAGTATATGGTACAAAAAATTTATTTAGTAACAGTTTTGTAAACATTTGAGGTAAATTAACATTTACATCAACTTGTTCTTACAAAAGAATCATTCATACACAAGGCACTTGTCTTGTTTAAGACAGCATTGAAAACGGGTTGCTGTTGTGAGCATTGTGAGATGGTTCCTACTCCCTGACGAGCCAGAGAAATCATGCTCTGCATGAAACATAAGAGGAGAGAGTTTGGAGGAGTCACAGGGACGATGGGCTTTGAACACAACATCCTGTCAGGGCTGCAGAGTTAGGGAAGGGCCAGCTACCCAGCTAACATTCTCTCAACTGTGAAGTTGTCTGATATGATGTCTAACCAGAGTCCCGATGGATCTGTGATAACATACTGAGTGAACAAACAGAAAAATACCCTGTCTTTTCTCTCTTTTTTGAAAGTTTCAAACTCCTCGTCATCTGAGCTTCAGATAAATAAGATTCTTGTTTTCTTTTAAATAATACTGTGTTGTTTTTTTTCATGTGAAGAGAAACGCTGCTTTGCTTTTAAGACATTTTCTTTCCTTTGAGGACCATTGGGATTGGCAGTTTGGCATCACATTCTTTCTCTTATGCCTCTCCCTCTACTATAACTATTAATACCTTTTTTAAAACAGCTTTCTCACCTAAATGTGCAAATTTATCCGCCAAAATGTAAACTTTAGGAATCAACAATAAATGCAATAAAAAAAAGAAGCATAAAATGGTAAAGGTTGCTTTTACCTTTGTGTTTTATAGCTGTATAGTCCCCCTTTGTATTTCTGTTTGCACCGAATTTCATTCAAGCATCTTACACTATACAGTACCATCATTTTGCATTTTCCCTACTGTCCTAAAAATGGGAAAATAACATTTTACAGTCTGCAAAGTAACTGCTGGAAAAGTACTCCAATAAATATGCTGTGAACAGATATTAGTGCTTGATTTAGTTAATAATGCTCAGCAAATGCAATATGTCCAATGCAGATTGTTGAGTTTTAACACTGAGTTACTGCATTGTTGTGTCTTTGCCCAAATGTTGGACTCACAGGATAATACAGCAGATTAAGGTAGATGTAAAGTCAAAAAGTGTTTTTGAAAGTGCCTGGGTTGTGAATGACCAAACAGGAGAGCGACAAAACACAGACAGTGGACTGTGGCTGTTGATGAGCTAAGTTAAAACTTTGGGTATCTAAAAGGTCTCTAAGCATCAAGTTAAACACGACAAAATAGAAGCAGTCAAGGCCAACTGCACCGTGGCGTTATGAAACGCTCAACATTGTGTCGGTTCTTTTTTTTTCAAGTTTTTTTTAGCATAGCTGTTGCGCAATCACAAACTGACTACCACAATTATGCAATTTAAGAGTAAAATTCAATTCAGTTTTTAAAAAAATAGCACTTTTAAGAATAAAACCAATGTAGAAGCACATGAAATGTGTGACAGTGAAAATGATTTAACTCCCAAAGTTGCTCCCAATCTTTAGATGTGATTAACAAGGGGGTTGTTGGTTTAAGGGCAAAAATTTATATGAAAAATAGCAATTTCGAGTCTAAAAAAAGAGCTTTGTAACGTTGCTTAAACATAACTTTGTAATTTTGAATTTAGTAATTGTTTGAAGGCAATATCTTTTGTGCAATTACTGGAGAGATTGTTTTTTTCCACTTAGACTGAAAGCAATGCTGACAGAGGCAGGTGCTAAGGAGTCATTTGATTTCTGTTATACTGACCATGTAGCATTCAAATGAAACCCAGGTACATTCTGAGCATCACGGGGATGACTTCTACCAGCAGTTTTGACCCATATTCCATCGACTTTGCATCTATGTTTGCTTATCCTGAATGTTTTGGAAACATCACATCAGTCCAGTCCTATCTATTCCATCTCAGTTACAATACTCACTATCTTTGCAGGAAGTGCTGTCCTGGAATATGGGGAAACCTTTGTGGATTGGTTAATGATTCGGTGAGTTGTAGGGCTACATGTGCTGGCATGCACAACCATGAGGAACACAATGAAGTGCGTGTTAATATAATTAGATCCCGGATTGATTAAGTTTGACTCAACAGTTGTTTGCTCAGAAAGAACGACAGCAAATTACTGAACAGGAAGTTGACATGTAACAACACATCTGTGCATGTCTGTGCTGCCAATTTGACTGTAAAAGCAGAATAACAAAAAAAAAAAAAAAATAGGGAGAAAAATGTTTGGCAACAAATTGAATAACTGATCTGTACAACTGTGCTTCCAACAGATAAAAGGAAACATAATCTGTCATTTTTTAGACACTTTCATTTGTAAATAATTAGTCCTTTAGGCTCAACAAAAAGAGGAAAAATAGTGAAACACCACGAGATCTTCTCCATAAACCAAACATGTTGGTGAGATGTGTCCTTTTTCTTGTAAAATTACTAACAGTGTCTTTTAATCTGTCCACTGCAGTCAGTGGAGCCCTCTGATTACATACTTACATACAAACTACTACTCTGCAACTCACCGATTGCACTAAATCAAAGACTCCAGCTGCTTAAGTCATTTCACATTTGCCTTTACATTTGATGCTTTTTTGCTTTCCTGTCTCATGTCGCTTTGCCTTCTTTTGTGATAATTATTTTTGTTTTGTTTTTTTTTTTCTTTGATTTTGCTTTATGCAAATGTGTGATTTTTATTTGAGAATCACTGTGTTTTGGGGGTGGGGTTGGGGAAAGCAGGGTGTTGGTGAAAGCGGGTTAAGGGCCAAAGAGGTTTAGACAGCCAGGTCACTCGGCCTGGCCCTGATGCTGCTGCTCTTGCTGGCACGACTGAGCCGCCGAGGGTCTGTGCTGACCATTACTGGGGGCTCATGCATCTCTACTGTAGTGGTGGTGACAGGGCCTTCTCCCTCTGCGCTCTTCCCACCACCCCAGCTGTCTGCGTTGGAGGCAGTGCCAGGGCTGCTGCTGCTGCTCGAGGCAGCGTTAGTGGTTGTGTTGGTGCTGCTGGTTTGAAGGAGCAGAGCAGCATCAATGGGCTGCTGCTGCCGCTCGTTCTCTCTGCTGGCGGAAGAAGAGGTGGATGGGGAGGAGGAGGTGGCCTTCATCTCCCGAGTCTGCTGCTCGGTGGCCAGGTTGGCCCAGTTCTGCTGCGTAGCCAGCCTGTGGTTGTTGTTGTTGCTGATGAAGTAGTGGGAAGAAGGGGAGGACTGGCGAAGGGACTCCTCCTGCTGGAGGTCGTCCATCTTAAATTCTGCTGCTGAGGCCATGGCTGCTGGCCCCATGGGCGTCAGGAAAGCTCCGCTGCCCGCCGTCACATCTGTGTAGTTGGGAGGGTAGCTGAGGCTGGATGGGTCAGTTCTGGAGGCCGAGGTCAAACACTCAGGCTCTGCAATGTCGACACGGCGCAGTGACTCATGATCAGGGGCAAACTCGTTTGTCATACCCTGTTTAACTTTCTTCCATCCAAGGTGATAGATCTCTAACAAATTCAGCAAAAGAGACACGCAAGCCACTACAAGCATAAATATAATAAAAATAGTCTTTTCAGTTGGCCTTGATATGAAGCAGTCAACAGTGTTGGGGCAGGGCCAGTGTGCACACTTGTACAGAGGCCTCAGCTGAAAGCCATAAAGGAAATACTGGCCCAAAATAAAACCCACTTCAAACAGGGTCTTGAAAATAATGTTGAACACATAGGTGCGCAGCAATGCACCTCTGATACGGATTTTGCCATGTTCATCCCTGATTGGTGGCTTCTTCTTCTTGCCACCTCCTCCAGCATCACCACCATTTCTATAAAGGAGTTCTTTCTCCTCTTGAAACCTGTTTGCTTTGCGCATCTCCTCCTCCTTTTCCTTCCGCTTCTCCTCCATGCGGACGATGTGTAGCACGTGGCCCAGGTAGATGAGAGTTGGTGTGGACACAAAGATGATCTGAAGCACCCAGAAGCGGAGGTGCGAGATGGGGAAGGCCTCGTCGTAGCACACGTTCTCACAACCGGGCTGCTGGGTGTTACAGGTAAAGTCAGACTGCTCGTCACCCCAGACGTCTTCAGCCGCTGCCCCCAGCACCAGGATCCTGAAGATGAAGAGGACAGTCAGCCAGACTTTGCCGATGACCGTTGAGTGCTCCTGAGCGTTCTCCAGCAGCCGCCCCAGAGAGCTCCAGTCGCCCATGCTTCAAGATTTCTAGCCTATGGAGAAAGTACAGGCTGGAGTCGACAGAGAGTAAAAGAATGGCAAAAGAGAAAAAGGACAACAGAGTATTGTTAGAGAGAGATAAAAAATATTCATAAATTTGTTAGAAAACGATGTAAGGTCTTACCAACAGCTTAGACACTACACACACACAAACAAACAAGAAGACAGAAGCACATGACTGACAGTAAGGCTTTTATACAGTCTGACATGTCCATATTTTTCATTAAACTTATAGCAGAACACAGTCTATATATCTGCCACATAGATGTTAGACATCAGTCACAAATCACAGCTTTCGCTTTATATACAGATGCTTTTTAGCAGCTGGTGTACTGTACAGGCCACCTGTGTGATTGAACCCTGGTTCACTCCCTTTCACTCTGTCTCTGTGTCAGGCCTATCGCTGTCCCTCACCTGCTCGCTCCACTGCCCAGCAGGCATGTGCTGAGATCAACATTATTATGTTCGAAAACAGCATTTAGCAGAGATGGGGCTCTAGTGTGGCACATGCACATACACACACAAATACTGACACATATACGCAACCATCCCTCCCCTCAGTCTCTCAGTCAGCTGTAATACTAAAGCAATGGGAATAAAATGAAAAAACAAATTCTTAATTGTAACTATAAAATGTAATAAGTAGATCTATGTGTGAGAAATTCTGATATAATCAAGATGTTTGTAAGAGTTCAGGTCTTAAAAAACGTTGTGAATAGATATTTTAGTTGGAACAGGCTTGAATAGAAGCCTTACCACATTACTGATTAATAGTTTGATTAGTTTTTCTTTGACTAATGGAAGCATTTGTTTTCAAAAATCTCAGAAGAAATGTATTATTATTCCCCTGGGTCCAAGTTGTCTTCAGATGGACTGTTCTGCTGAACCAAAGGTCCAACCCCCAAATTCTTTCCAATTGAAACACATTAAACACAAACAAATTTGCCAATTTTTTTTCCCAATTTGCTTGATATATGACTTTATTATTAGTTTGTGTATGCTAATTGACTTATTATAGATCTACATACTGTTAAGTTTAGATCATGCATTCAAACTGAATTATGAAACTATATATTAGTTTAACAAAAAAATTTAGATTTTGTGTAAAACACACGTGATGTGGTTAAGGAAAGCACAATGAACACATGTAACTCACACAGCTTACAAATTTCAAGGGAAACTTACTTAAATATTCTTGTTTTAAAGGTAATAAATCCATCGACTAGGATTCACAATATGTATGACACCTAGAGGAAAAAAACATCCATCAAACAAAAATCCATTAACCTTTTTTGTGGTGTTGCACGTAAAACGTTCTGCACATGTTTTGCTTAAACATTTAACCCCATCCTGTAAAATAACATAAAATTGCACAATTTTATGAACGCTCTTTATATTTACCTGCTATAAATACTGGAAAAGTGGTAATACAACAGGGATACTACAGCAGTTACATCCAGCAAGTCAGAAAGTTTCCCCTTCGACCTTGTGGTGTTTTATTAGTAGCAAACCTTTAACAGTGCATAAACTTCTCTGAGTTTCAATGGTATTTGTGGTATTTAAGTGGTGTTGTGATAAACAGAGAGTCAGGTTCAAATACAAAGCCATACGTGCCAAACTCACAATGCAGAGTGTACCAGAGTTCTCAGATTCCCTTTTAGCGCCACAAGCTTTGTCAAGCTTTTTTTTTTCCACTCTTATTCAGTAAAATTGAAGTAACATTTAATTACCTGATAACAAGCCGCTCTTCATTTACTGAACTTCTATGTAGGTGCAATAAAATAAGCTATCACTGGAGTTTTTATCCGTCATACCTTTAAAGCGGAGATGTCATACTTAAACACGAAAAGCAAATCCATGTGCAATCATTGGTGCCATGGCTGGAGTGCGTTAAAAAGCGCGTAGACCTCCCGCGACTGCGACGACCCTCCTTCTGTCTCCCTGATCCCCGCTTGTCACTTCTCAGCTCAGCAAACTCCTTTTTTTTTCAGTACTGGTTCACAAACACATTCATGCGCAAAACTTCTCCAGGCGCGCAGTCTGTCCCAGGGCCGATCACTTGCGCTAAGAAAAGTTCTCCTGTTTTTAGTTTTTTTTTTTGTTTGTTTGTTGTTAGTTTTTGAAGGCGGCTTGGAGTTGGAGATGGGGCTCGGGTGAGCAGAGCTGCCTCCAGTTTCCAGCCATGTCTGGACTGTCACATTGTGTGACCATGCATGAGTGAATCCACAGAGTCATCAGCGTGTCCGGAGTCACACCACGCCCCTGCCAACCTCCAAAAATTGTGCGCAAAAGTTGACGAAATTGTCCAAAACCTGAACTTAAAAACATCCCCCAGAGTTCATCCCAGACCCTTAATCTAGTAATAGCTATGATGTTATCATACAAAAGCACAAGTAATTGTTCAATATGTCCCCACAAAGAAAAGCTTGACCCTAGACATGTGTCTAACTAAAACATTACATCACCTGATTCGTGAAAACTAGATATCTGGTGATAATTTAAATAAAAATAAATAAAATTCCCACATACTCCATATAGTCTGTACCTGCCTTTAAAACACCGACACCAAACACAAATAATGAACCACACAGTTATTTTGCTTACTGATTTATGAAAAAATGTCTCAGAGAAAAACAAGTTGAAGGTTTAAAGTGCAAGTGTAATATTAAAAACATCTAGAGTACAAAATACAATTACAAACATTTCATTTATTCATTTTTTTTTCATAGAAAGCCAGCTTTATGTTGTTTAAAGCATTTGGTAGGTAAAGAAATCGGGTAGAAAATGCTCTCAAGGCTGGAGTAATCAAGATGTCCCCTTAAGGATTATGTCCACTTTACTATCCTCAGCAGGAGGTCAAAAGTCAGCTCAGAGTTGATACACAAAAAAAATTCTTTCTGTAAATTATGTGGAAATGTAAGTTAAGTGACACTTTTGTGGATCTGTGGTCAAAACCTTGCTTTTCCACTGAGAGGCTCCACACAAACTGCATCAGCTGCAGCACTTGCATAACAAAATTAATCCAGCTGTTCTTTTTATGATGTTGGAATTTACACATGAAATGATGCCCTTTGCAAAGTTAATATTCAGTGTTCGCTCAAGGTTTCTTTTTTAAATACAGAAATGTGTCTAATTCACCTCCGCTATTCCTGGATGGACTGAGGACAAACCCATTTACACTATGAGATCTGCCACATTAAAAGGCTGAGAAGTGATTAGTGCGGTGGCTAAAATAAGGCACATGCTGAAATCTGTATCCACCAGCTGGGGTCAGGACACAGCGCAAGAACAATAGCACAAAGTCTAAATAGTTCAGGAGGACAGAACAGGAAACTTCAGTCTCAAAAAGCAGAAATAAGATGATGGTAACCAAAGGCAAAATTTAAATCTTCACATTACTTGAATATTGGTTTTAAAGTTTCCCACCTAAAATTAAAGTCTTAGACAGAAACAACATGGGTTTTAACAACAAAAAAATAAATAAAAAATACAAAGTGTTTTAGAAGTACTCGTAATGACCCATTTAGCATCAGAAAAAGCAGAATAATTATTACTCTCTTGCTTAATTGCTTCTTTACTCAACCACTTTAAAAAACTAACTTCACTTGCACTAATTCACACATTTAAACTATCTCTTGACGTACCTCTTGTACTTGCTGGCATCTTGTACAATACATTTATCCATTTGTCACATATTTACCAAATGTTACACGTGGGAAAATAAGAAACACATTCTCAGTGATTTCAAGTTATCTAACTGAATGTTTGTGTTATTTCTTAACATTTAAGACATTCTGATTGATATATGAATATGCATCAGATCTTTTAAACCTTGGCGTGACAGATAAGATTTTCATCATATTTGATTCATGCACACTTTTTTAATAAAGTCCAAGCACACAAAAACTCTATAAGCCCATTTTAGTCAGCACAGGAGGATCGTAAAACTTATTTGATTTTAACAAAGTTTAATTTAAAACATTAATTAAAAATCAAATGTAATCCTTTGTAAACTAGAGACTGCAAATAATCTTTAGCTTTTCTTGGCTCAAATTGTTCTCGCTGACCTAAATAAAGCTTTCAGGAAGCGGTTCGTGTTTGTAGGGGTTCCACTTTCACCACTAGATGTCAGTGTTGGATCATTGTTCTCTGGCTCAAACCTCCACCTGTTAAGCAACTTTAAGCTCTTATCAGTGTATTACAACATCAGCGAAATGCAATTATCCAGTGTATAAAAGGTACAGTGACAGGTTTTTAAAGTGAAATTGATTTCCATAAAGAAAAAAAGTGCTTGGCCAAAATGTGGGGGTGCCAGCTGAGCCAAAGGTGCCAATAGTGGCCTGGGTTAGACCCAAATCTGTTTTCTGTCTGGTTATATTTTACAACTAAATTCGCTCTGATTCATGAATTGGTTCTGTATCAAATTCTCAGAAGAATGAGCTCTAAGAAAAACCTTCATCACCAGAAAGTTATGCACACATCCTCCCGTTTAAACCTGTATAGTTTGATGCTGATGCCACAAACTTGTTGCTTTGTGAACAACTTTTTCTTTTTTTCTTTCTCTTCTTCTTGGTTAAATTGGCCTGGCTGAATATTAGCAAGTAAACCAAATTGTAACTCATTCAACTGAAGTCGGAAAAGGAATTTCAATGGTTAGAACTCAACGATACGGAAAAATATACAACTGGTAGAAACACTGCGCCGCTGTGAGTGGCAAATTTAAGACCATATGTTTAACAAACCCAAACATCTCGGTTAATTTTCATCAGGGATACTGTTGCATCCTGTGTTACTGAACATCAGACTGTGCATCCCATGAGGAGATGAAGGATACTCACATTAAATGTCTAAGTACCAAAATGCAGAGAGAAACTGTGAGCAGGGATTTACAATTTTTCCCTCTCCTTGCTTCTCAACACATGGTCTTGTTGGATGAATCTGTGGAGGATGACAGCAGCATCTCGTTCTTCTTGTTGTCCCGAGTCACGCTCTCCGTGTAAGGGTGATTTCTCTTGTTTGACCTGCTCGAGCACCTCAGGAGTGCTTTGATAATGAGGTAGAACAGCTCAGCCACATTCAGCACCATGCAAGTGGCTGATGAGGCCACCATGAAGATAGTGAAGACGGTTTTCTCTGTTGGCCTGGAGATGAAGCAATCCACCTTGTTGGGGCAAGGCCACTGCTCACACTTCACAAGCCGGGGCATCTGGAAGCCGTCGTAGACAAAGTACAGTGCATACATGAACCCAGCTTCAAAGATGAGCCGGAAGAACAAGCTGCAGGTGTAGGTCCACCACAGTGGACCTGTGATGGGAAGACGTCTCTTCTTCAGTATCTCGAGGTCATTATCTGACATCTTTTCAGTTCCATTGGAGGCCAGCATGGTCCTCTTATCCCCACGTTTTCTGTAGGCAACGTGCATGGCCACCAGCAGGGCCGGTGTGGAGACAAAGATGAGCTGCAGGCACCACAAGCGGATGTGTGACACAGGAAAGAAGTGGTCATAGCAGACATTTTTACAGCCTGGCTGCTGCGTGTTGCATGTGAAGTCTGACTGCTCGTCCCCCCAGACGCTCTCAGCGGCCAGAACCAGTATGGTGATGCGAAAGATGAAAAGGACAGAGAGCCAGATCTTCCCAAGACTGGTGGAGTGTTTGTTTACCCCGCCCAGCTGGGCATACAGCGCACCCCAACTCATTGTGGCAAAGAGGACTCTGGAGGCTCAGACAACCTGTAGGATTCAGGAGATGGTTATTAGAGTTTTCAATCACACCTTATCCTGGTTGCTTTCTTTCCTGTATTAAAAAAATTATAATTTTTGCGTTTTTATTTTTTTCTATGCAACCTGAGATATAAAATGGGATCTAAAGAGCTTTTAAGAGTTAGGAAGATCCACAGACTCAAACTCTTGGATACAGTAGCAGCTCGTTACTGTACTACATCAAACAAGAGCAACAAGCTATAAACAGCTAACTGTCCTTTACAACATTCATGTTTTAGTGATCATGCAACAAGCAACATGAAAAACTTGTCATTTTAATAAAGCATGTTTGAACCCATGGGCAATACAGTTAACCCAAAATATCATTAACTACTGTTCCTGCTGTACCACAGATGTTTTGGTGTTTTACTAAATTTGACCACATCATAATAAGCTTTTGGATGATGATTACATAATATGTCTTTAAAGGCACAATATTTTTCTCTAATTGATTTTTATGTACACCCTGGACTGAATTGATGAGAAGAAAAAGATCGATCTTTGCCTTTACTGACTTAAAACACTAAACATCCTTCAGAAATCATTCAAATAATGAGTTTAAGATGCGAAACTTAATGGGATTTTTTTTTATTAAACAGATATTTTCTTTACGTTAATTATATATTTTGAGGAGATCCATTAATTTTAATAATGTTTTGTTAAATAATTTAAATTAAAGTAATTAATGCCAGCAACATATGAGAATTATCTATCTGTTGCTCCGTTTTTTTCTGTATTAAAACGTGAAATAAATTAATTGCAAAGATCTAACATAAAATTCCAAAACTCACCTGTCGCTGCGGAGTTTATGCAAAGAACACTTAAACCGTTTCCATGAAGAAGAAAAAATAGTAAGTCCTCTTTATTTTTATGCGCGTCGCAGCCGAATCAGGTTTTGGATCTTTGGTGAGGTCTGCACGGGATTTACGCAGCAGTGTGAGACGCACCTGAGTCCTCGGAGATTTTCCATCATCCCTCCTGCAAATAGGGAGGGAGGGGCCTGACCCAGGGTGGGGCCAGCCGGGAACCCACGGAATACAAGATACTGAGAAAACCAGCGAAGAGGTGCCGGAGTTTCACAATTGGTAGAGACGTTTTTAAGATCCTTTGTGCGGTATGTGGAGGCCATAGTTTCCCAACTTAGCCCTTTCTAAGGGCTTTCTGTACTCCTTTCTATACTGCTCATTTGTGGTGCAGTTAAAGTGAGGCTAAAATAAAAATGCTTTAGGTGGCATTTTATGATGCATTCAGTATACTGACTTCACTTCCAAGATGGACAAGTGCAAGCCACATGCTTGTATTAAATAATGTTCCTACCTTTAATGCTGGATTGAGGACTCTTATGTGTAAATTTGTGTCTATTAATGGATTAAAAAGCATAATTATAATGGTTTTCACTGTGCCGACACTAAGTGATACAAGGTATTGCTGCTGTTTTTGGAGGCACTGGAATAGGTGTCTGCAAAGATTGTTAAATATTTTTTATGAAGTGTGTTTTTTATTGTTTATTTTCTATTATTGTTAATAAGGACCAATGTGTCTGAAATAAAGAAAAAGTAAAAGGTATTCTTCTTCACAGGTAATTGAAATCCCTTTGAACTTCCTATGAAATTTTAATGAATTTTTTTTCCAAGAATATCATGTTTGACATACTACATATGTTCAACAAGCTCCACTTGAGTTTTACGTTTTTATTACCATTTTTTGTGCTTCTACAAATTATAGATGGAAATTCTTCCTCAATCTAGCTTCATATATTAAAAACCTGACATTAAGGTATCATAAATATATATTTCCCCAGTCATTCATTACTTAAGCTTAAAATGGCTAACTTAAAAAAACAAACAAATATAAAGGCATTTGGAGAATAGCTTTTGAACTTTGTAATTGTTCAGTCATCCCAAAGTAATATAAATAATCTGAAGAATATTTAGAGTCAGTCTCCCTTTGTAATTTCTGGTGCCTCCCTCACATGAGGTGTAATGTTTGGACAGTATATTTGGAGTCTGAACATACACTCTACATGTATTCACTTTAAGACACATTTTCAAACCTTTATTATAAATACCTCTTATGCTGTAATGTTGGTGGTAATGCTGTGATTTATCAGCTGATACAGACATGATGGTCACTCTGGTTAGACATCTCCATGAAATGAAATCTTCCACACAAGCTGAGCAGAAATGTTGCAGTAAGCATGAACTGCTCATGAAACTCGTGATGTTTTCAGGCCTTGTTTTCTGCCTGGTTACCATCTCGTAGCACACATACATGTATTTGTTTTGGTGGAGTAGATGTAGAACCATCTAATACTACAGAACTCCATACAAAAATATATACTATGGAACTTCATAAATCAATGTTTAAAGAATAGAATCCTAACAGCCTTTTAATCCATTGATTCAGGTGAACATGAGAACAAATACAAACATTTTTTATTGATCAAAACATTGTTTCACAATTTTTGTATTTATTTTGTTGACATTGTGTGTCACAAACATAATTTTCACCACATAAAAAGATTCTGTAGATTTTCAAAAAGCAACATTTAAACAATAATCTCTGATTCTTATTGTAAACTCATTAACAGTGTATTTAGTTTTAGTGGAAAACAAAGGGCACTGAGAGCACAAATGTTCACAAAGGTTAGGATTTCTTTTCTTTGTATTTAAATTTTGTGTTGGTAGAAAATCAACTGGAGTGATCACTCACAACGTTAGTAAGACAAGGTTTTTACAGATTGTTGTTTTCAGTCGGCATTCAGTCAGCATCGTTCCAGTTTCTGGGACCAGTGTAATGATGACCTTTAGTGGTCCTTCTTCAGCTTGGCCAGATGCATGAGGAGCTGGTCTCTCCTCTCCTTCCTGGCTGACAGATGCTGTTGGTCACTAGGAATCAGCTCGCACATCTCCTGTGAAGAGGGAAGGAAACTCATGCAGACAAAAAAGTGATGCCTTTTAGCTGATGTGGCAGCCATGTTGACTTCCTCATGTACTGGACAACAATGAACAATGATCTTTTATATGGTACAGAGAGCCCGTTGCTTGTTGAGGATCCCAACACTTATCTTTGCACCAGGGACCCTTATGAGTGGTGGGTTGTAATGAGCAGATTATGCGAACCTTGGTGGAGCATTTTCTTGCTTCTTACTGTCTTTGCATATAAACAAAAGAAGTTCATAGCTTTTTCTTTTACTTTTTTAAATATAAATGACTAAATTTAAATTAGGATACATACGATGTTTAGCAAGGAGCATTTAAGACACTCAGAAACTTTCTTATAACTGCCATGCTTAGCACAGGGCTACTTCTTAAGGTGATGCATTTCTTTGCGCATGGATGTGCGTCCTTATTTCAGAAACTTAAGCTCTGTGTAAAATGCAAACAAAAACAAAATGTGAGCCTAATGAATCATTGAAAGCAAACATATCATGAATTTTATCTGATATAGAATTCCAGCTGCTTCTTTTTCTTATATAAATGTTAAATACCCGAATTACTGAAATCACGCTGTTGTAAAAGATGCAACAGTTTGGCAGCGTTTTGCTAAAATATGCAAACCCTTCTCTGAGTGCCAGTTCCATAGCTACTAGCAGACCCTAAAGCCGTCAAAGATGCAGACTTTTTAACTGCGTGCTGATAACAAGTTGGATGGCTGCTCTAATCTTCAGTCCAGAGGACACACTATTCATGACTTCCTCCTTCAGGTTCTTTTTAAGACCAAGTACTTTTCCAGATTTTATTAGTGCCCTCCCTACTTTGTGGAGATAAGTTGCTACCATACAATTCAATAAGCACTTGCAATCCACTGCAATTTGTTGTGATGTCCCAACTTTTTTGGATTTTTTTTTTTTTTTTGGGGGGGGGGGGGGGGGGGGGGGTGGGGGGGGGGGGGGGATCGAAAAA
>JBAMHW010000014.1:6921995-6933783 GCA_037177495.1 Rhadinocentrus ornatus | reverse complement strand
GGGGTGGTGGTGTTGACTGTCGGTTTGACTTTTGGTGAATCATAGTTTGCAACCTGTTTGCTAATTTGTTCAAATTACTGACATGAAATATGAGCTCCCTAAAATCCAGAGGTAAAAATTTGAATCTATCAAAATTTGGACATTGCCTTGAGCCTGAATGATCTACCAGACTATTTTTGACACATACAAAGAGCTGCGTGGAACTGAAGTGTTACTCTCTGTCTGGCTCTACTGCAGAGACAGCCAGGTTTTAAAGTCGAAAAGCACTGGAAACAAGATCAGCTTCTCTTGTCCTCTAAACATGTTTAACTTAAACTATTTATTGCTGTGTCCTTACATACTGACCTTCTGTGACTAATATTTTAACAGCCTGTGAGAGCAAATATCTACAGAGCTGTGTGGCACAGAAGTAATGAGGAACACTTGACTTTCAGTCAAGCAGAACTAAAGACACCATCATCTAGTTAAAGTAATCACATATTAGGGCCAATATAAAGTTAAATGTAGTGGATTATATAACCCGATTAAATAAACAAATGATGGTTAATTTCACTCAAGTTACCTTAATGACGTTTTTGGCTCCTTCACCAAAGAAGTCAGGTACAGGTCCAAAGGAAGTCAGGACCCTCCTTATGCCCTCCCCATATCGCTTCATATAGTCTTCCAAACCTGTGCATGGGGAAAGCAAATCATTGTGACAAAATTATAATTTCCTTTCAGAGAATAATATATTTTTCATTTAATTTCAGAATATCCCAATTTAGGTTAATTGGTGACTCTAAATTCTCCCTAAGAGTGAGTGTGTGTGTGAATGGTTGTTTGTCCCTATCTATGTTGGCCCTGCGATGGACTGGTGACCTGTCCAGGGTCTAGCTTGCCTCTCACCTGATTGAATGCTGGGATAGGCTCCAGCTTACCCCGCGACCCGTAATGGACTAAGCGGTACAGACAATGAATGAATAAATATCCCAGTTTAATGTCTTCAAATAAATATATAATGTTTGTAACAACATTACCGATTCAAGCTTCTTGTGTGAGGATGTATAACTGCTATTAAAGACAGGTGCATGCTTCTCTGGGCTGCATGTATGACCCCTGGTATCACACATGGAATAACTTTTCTCAGAAGCTGTTTGTGCAAATGTTAAATTATGTAAAAAAACAACAAAAAACTTCCAAATATAAAAGTGGACATTTCGGCTTTGTAAAAAATAATGAAATGCATAAAATACCTTTTATATAATTTATAAAAATTTTGTGGAATTATTCAGTAAAAGGGAGAAAAAAACTATAGCATGACCTTGTAATATGCATTTCTACAACATATACTTCCACAAGTATAAGTAAGTAAATATGCAAAAATGTCTGCAGTTAAAACATGGCGCTTGCAGAGCTTAGGGAGCAGAGAACAAAAGAACAGTCAGTTAAAACAATGGAAAAGATGACAAAAGTCTTATAAGAAAATCATTCAATACAGAATGTACCAAAGATATATACAAGGAGCAAAGAACATCTCAAAGTGTCGACACAACAAAAGCATATCATTGTTCTTGGTGACATCTGTGATTTAGTTTCTGTGATCTTTTTATAAAAAATAAACCAGTGAATGAACATTCTTCAAGAGTTGTGATGCCATTTTCTTTTTATTGCTTATAATTACCAATCTAAAAACGTTTTCCTGTTGTCACTTGGAGATTTACAACATAGGCACGAATACCCCCAATTCTTATGTTATCTTTTTTATCTGTTTATTCATTAAGATTTATGTTTTGGGATGTTAAAAAAACCAAATGCCAGTAGCTTTGAGAGCCTCTCTTTGCTCAAAATTCAGTGCTAAATGCTTCATAAATAACTAACTACTCTCCTATTTTTAACTTTCAGAAATTCATTGGTGCCATTCCCTCATTTATTAATCTTTAATGATTAATTTGTGGTGGAGGGAGCAAATAATTTGCCTACTCAATGATTTAAGTGCTGCCCAAACAAAATGTTAAAGATTAATAAATAGATTTCTGCTTTTCCTTTACCTTGTTGAATTTGCTCAGCTGGAAAAAAACCACTAATGAGAAAGAACAAATGACACATTTTGCTTTACTAACCTTCTTCCAGGGAGTCAAAGAGATTATTATGATACCTTAAACTCTACATCTGCAATGTTGTTTTTTTGTTTCTAAAACATCAAGAACATGAAAAACAAATCTGACACCAGAACATATAAGCAGCCTAAGCTATGCTTAAAATGCTTTATGCAGCCAAACTGAGCATCCCACAGAGTTTCAGGATGAAATTAATCGTTTTATTGGTTAGTTTGAATTTTAAAAATCTCAGCTAACAATCTGTGAGGCAACACAAGCTCTGTAACGACAATGATTGGGCAAAAAGTTCCATAAAGAGAGCCAGTGGTACAGTATGTTGACATTCCTGTGATAAGAAATGCAGCAGGTGAAGACTGGATGTTTGAAGCATTACAAAATCACAGCGGAAAACTCCAGAAAAACTCAAAAGAATGTGTCCAAACTGCTTCACACAAGCTCTTTAACTCATACAGGTCAGATGGGCGCCATTTAAAATCTTCCTGTCACACTGAAATGAAGTTTCACACCAGATTTAAAAGTGTGACACTTTATTTAAGCACACATCTTTAAAAAAAAATGAAAAGAAAGAATAAAATGAGAGCTTTTAGTGTTTTCATTTACTTTCCTTCTTTCTGTGAAGGCTTGTTCCCAAAATGTAATAACAATGTTGCAAAACTGCACTTTCAGTCGTATCACCATGTCCTCGAGCTGAACTCCGAATGTTTGCGTCAAGCTCAGTGAGGTGGACTATATGTGACACGGCAGTGTGATAACTACCATACACCTCCAACCAAACAGCTAATCTGGATGGTACTTGTGCTAATTCATTGGCTTTTTTCTTGCATGTACACACAGTTTTCCAGTAGATTGTAAAGGGAAAGATCACTAACAGCTTCATCATATGAAAATTCAAAATGTTAATTCTGTATTTCCCTTTTTATTTCTTTGAAATGTTATTACACATCAGTTAGCGTGAGTTTTAGTTGAAGGAATAAAATATTTCTGTTTTTATCTTAAAAAACAACTAAACAAATATTAATGTAATCAAGCATGGGTCAGAATCTAAATAAGCATCTTCTTTAATAAGTCGTGTCATAGATTGTTTTCCATCTATTAAAAGTGTTGCTTGCTTCTTTGTCAATAACCTTAGCTGTAATCAGATTGAACAGTGGTTACAATATTTTTCACTTGTCACCCAGTTAGAAAGAAAGTGTCACAAAATCTCCACAGAAACTTCTTCTCTGTCCTTGGATCAGTATCTTCTTCTCCCCATGACACTTGTTGCTAACTCTGATAAAAGTCTTGTCTAACAATTTTTGCACAGTCAGATCGCAGCTGGACAAGTTATCGGTCTGATCAGTTCAAAGGATGAATCACATGACAGAGCAGAGGCAGAATATGTTGTTTGTTGGAGTGAAGAAAACAACCTTGTTCTGAGCACTTCTAAAACCTGTCAACTGGTCATTGATTTTAGTCGGGGTAAGAACAACGTGCCTATTGTTATTTATGATTCTGAGGTACGAATGGTTGATAAATGTAAGTTTTTGTGTGTCACTCTCTCCAAAGATCTGAGCTGGCAGTCAAACACTAGCAGCATAGCTAAAAAGGCTCGCCAGCGCCTCTTCTTTTTACGGAAATTAAAAGAATTCAATCAAAACAAAACTATTCTTTTAAACTTTTATCGGTGTGGTATGGAAAGTCTTCTTACCAGCTTATCACTGTGTGGATTGATAATCTCACTGTGAAAGAGAAGGAAACTTTAAACAGAGTGGTTCGCTCTGCTACAGGACGATAGGCTGTGACCTGCCAGTTCTGGAGGAAATATACAAATCTAGACTCTTAACAAGAGCTTTACAGATCATCAATGATCCCTCTGGCCACCCTGCTACAGAGATGTTCCACCTCCTGCCCTCAGGGAAGCGATATCGGGCTAATAAATGCACTACATCTCGTCACACTAAAAGTTTTTTTCCACAAGCTGTCATGACTTTGAACAAAGCACTTTGAAATACCTCAGACATGCACTTCACTGTTTTAGCTACTTCTTTTACTGCTATTTATTTATATAGTGTTTTTATTGTTTCTTAGTATCATGCGTTTTAGAATGTGACCGTGTGTTGCATTTTTAGGCCTGCGTTTCTATGTTTTGTCTGTTAAATGTTGACAGTGCACTTTGAGTTCTTTGCAACTGTTTGTAATGTGGTTTCTTTTCTGCAAATGGCAAATAAACTGAACTGAACTGAAGTGGGTCAAACTAGGGGTCAAACATTTTAAAATGTTTGTTAGATTGTACGCTGCAAAGCCTCCTCTGTTTTAAGTGGATTATTCCTTTATAGGACAATGTTCTTCTGTGCAAAGCCTTCAGAAAGAGCAGGAAGAGAGACAGAGAGCCTGAGTACTCAAGTATCTGATTGGAGTGATCTAAGGACTTGAAATCAGAACAAGAGTACTCTTAGCAATCTTCTGAGAACATGATCATACTACAGTTTCCTTAAAAGAAAAAAAGAAACAAACAACAAAAAAAAAAGGTCCATTAATGTAACTACAGGTAGAGTTGGCACCTGCTTTGAAGGCCGTGATGAGGGCTGTGTGAGTTTTGGATTACTGGTGTGAGGGAGAGTATTAAGCTACCCATCAAAAGACTGCTTTGTTCAGTCGGAGTGTACTCTGTGTGTGTGTGGGTGTGTACACAGTCAGGGTTACCCTCTGGGTTTCACACTCCCCTTTGATATTTTCCATCTCCCTGAGGTTTCATTCTCACTATGAAACACGGGAGCGTTACAGTGTGATATAGTACATGTATCTGAGCTATGTCTCTGGAATTTTCACACTATTTCTTTAACCAGTGAATTACGTCTATTACATTTGTTATTAAGCTTTCTTTGCTCATTTACTGCAATCAACAGTTACAACAATAGAAAACACTGATGTAACAGAAGTTAACTCAGGTTTGGATTAGACATTTTTAATGGTGTAAAGTGTTTACAACTCTCTTTAAGTTAATCTAACACTTAATATTGGTGGAATCAACCTAAACCGAATAACGCTTTATCTACCATACTATAAAAAAAATCCATGTATCTTGACAGTGAGAAAACTAGAACAGTCTGTCTCTTAACGCTTCAAGGATATTATCACATGCCATTTCTTTCCATTAATTTCCTCTTTTGGTCTCACAAATGAAGTAAGTGTTGGTTATAATGGGTATATTATCAGCTGACTGTATGTGTGAGCATAAACAGGGAAAGCATTACCTTCAGGTGCATTGAGGTGCATTGTTTCCATGGGACCTATAAAGGCATAACGCATTCCCAGTCCCTCTGACATCACCAGGTCAATGTCCTTCACTGAGATAACGCCATCCTGATGAAGTGAGACAGGGAAAAGGAGTGTATTTAACTGATTTATAGAAATCTCTTTTTTATTCTCTTTAGATCAGCCAGTAAACCTGGCAATGTGGTTTCTGTCACTTACTCCCAAAAGTAACTCAGTTCAGGGTATGATAGTAATGATGCCATTAAAAAAACTGTAGATTGAAATCTGAGGATGTAACAACATTTTCAATGCGAGTTCCACAAAGCCATGACTTCTTTTTTTTATTTCTATCTTTCTATTTGATCCCATCAGACCACTTCCACCATATAGAGTTTCCCTTATCAGGCAACTCTGTGTCCTTGGGATTATGGACAAGGGAGGGGAGAGCTGAGGATGGAGAGATAGAGGGAGCAGTTCAGGTATCTTTTGGGTTTGAGATGCCTGTTGGCCGACCACAGAGGAAAGAGATACAAAGAGCAAGGTGGGCAAGAGGAGAGGGACAGGGTCGCCTTTGTTTGACTCCTGCATCCAACAACGAGGCTGTTATCTGAGCAAAGTGGGTTTGTGGGTTGGGTCTTTTCTCCACTGTAATCACTGGGGGTAACGAGGTTCTTTCTCAGCCGCTCTGTTTTCCAACGCTGGCCCCGACTCAAGGATCATTTTCTGGTGTGTGTGTGTATTTAGAGAGGTGAAGGAGGGTCCTGTTATGTAAGTAGGACCACAAGGCCACCGTCTGACCACAGGCCTTGATGTTCAGCGTTCTGGTCCTGTTTGATGTTTTGACCTTTACTGTTTGTACGGTTTCCATTTAAGGTTTAGGTAGAGAGGATAAGCAGAAAAAACTACGTGTCTTAACAGATTCTATAAAACACCCTGATGAAAGCCCTACACTGAAAGCTGCACGGAAACATGTGATTATGACTGATGATGAAGTCAGTCTGTGTTCAAGTCTTTTTGTGATCTCTTGTAAACTCACTTCCTAGAAAATGTCGATGATAATAGGGGGAATGTCATGATTCATCAAAGGTGGTACGTCTATAAAACAATTGAGAAGTCACAGCCAGCTCACATGTAGTAACATTTAATCAGAGAAGAGTAAACTCTGTGAAAGTTGTTAACATCTTTGAAGCACAGATGCGTCCACCACAAACACTTACAGTTATTGCTCTGGAAGATTAACCACCACATTCATACACTGACGAGGATTTCCCAGACTTCTAACTTGGTAGATGACTGGAAACTCTCTCTCCAGAGAGAAATTCAGAGGGAATGTGGTGCGGCACTTTGAGAACACCCCTGGAAAATTTTAGAACTCAAATTGTCCTCAAATTGTCCCTCTCTCTTTTTCTTTTCTTTCTTTTTTTGTTTGTTTTCAACCGGCAGAGTTAACACTTGGTTTTCTACAGCTCACATATCCATTTCTATGTCTAGTTGTGTGCTGAGTGAGAAAATTACCTCCTAACATTTAACTAATCCTACATCAAATAAACCTTACATACATCCTAACACATAACTTTGTAAAATTTGTGTGTTGTCTTACCTCTTTGTTGTCATTTTTAAAGGTATGAAGTCACCCTGGTTGTGTGTCAGTGTTTTATTTTTGCTTTGATTGTGAACATGATGCTCTGTATTTCATTCAGCTGTTGCATTTTCAAGAGTAAGTTTGGCACTTTAACACGGATGTGACATTTTTGTCAGCTAGGACCTAAGAGCGCCTGCAGAGTTAATTTCCCTAAACAGAAGTCCCACAATGCAGATATCCATGCACAATAAGGAATGTCATGCAGATATGAGCCTGAGCTTCCACAGCCCTGTGTGAAATCACAAATATCACACATTGGCTGCATGGATGCTGTATTACGGTCACGAGGCAGACGTTAAACCTACAGCTTGATTATTTTATGTTCTAATTCTCAGAAGTGAAATGTTATTCCCAGTATCTGTTCTAATGGGTGGTAGTCACTAAACAAACAAGCGTTGTACACTTGACTCATCAGTCAACCAAGAAGCTACTCTTCAAACAGTCAATGACTTCTTAAAAAGTCTAAACTGTGACAAGCACAAGATCTTTGTTGCAACTTAAATGAAAGTCTCTTCCAAAAGTACAAGTATATCTGAAAACTAGAAGCCTTCAGAGAGCGCAGACCTCCGCCATACCATTGTATCTTTCTTTGTTTTTTTTTCCAAATTGTAGGCATTATTTTTGAGTTACAAGCTCTAATAACTAAATTATCCACATCTTCCCACAGTAAAGAACTCTTATAAACAAATTCCTGGACCTAGGCGGTAATTAGATTACCCAAAAATCTAATCACTAATTCCTCATTCCATTTCTGGGATTTTCAGAAAATTTTATCAAAATCCATCTATAAGTTTTTGAGTTAGTTTTGAACAGACAGACACGCAGACAGACAGACATACAGACATACAGAGAGAAAGACAGACAGCCAAACAGACAGACAGACAGACAAACAGACAGACACACAGCCAGGCAGACAGACAGAAAGGCAGAAAGACAGACAGACATACAAACATGCAGGCAGACATCCAGAAAGACAGACAGATAGAAAGACAGACAGCCAGACAGATAGACATACAGACAAACAGACAGGCATACAGACAGAAAGACAGACAGACAGACAGATAGATAGATAGACATACAGACAAACAGACAGGCATACAGACAGAAAGGCAGAAAGACAGACAAACGCTGCCAAAAAAACATAAACTCTGCCTTGGCGGAGGTAATAATTACACAACATATTTGTGAAAGCTGCTTCAATCTTTGGCTATGAGCTGTCCGTTAAAGTCTAATAGTTATTGTTTTATGTATCTCACAAAGCAATTCACCCAACAGGTGCAAACAGATAATCCTCTCTTGTACTGTCATTCTGCAAAAGCTTACTTAAAGACAATCGGGAAATAATAAAAAAAATAGACCTCCATGTCAGAGTTGTAAATGATCTTTCAAGGAAACAAAAAGAAATTTTTTCACGAAACGAGGCGGCCCAACTGACAAAATACTCCAAATAAAGAGTCGGTGCAGTACAGGAGGGACTCACTCTGAATTAAATGACTGGGCACAGTCTGACCTTCCCAACAGTGGGAGGCATATACTATCTTCCTCTGCACAGGATAAACTTCTCATTGTGTCCAGTCTGCATTAGTCATCTTTAGATTTTTTACTACTTACAGCTCAAGAAACTCGTCTTATGCTTCCAAAACCAAAAGAAAAAACTCAAATAAGCACGTGACCATTCACATTAAAACTTTGACTCAAACCATCACGTGTATGTTCATCATCATATAGATAAAATCATGATACCACAATGCATAACCTCCACCGTGAAGCTCAGGGAAAGATCAGTGATGTTTTGGGGGTATTTCTGCAGGCAAAGTTAATGATTCTGAATGTCATGCTCTGCTTTCAGAAACTTGTTCCAGAGGTTCTAACTTTGACATAAAGCAAGGCAATGACCCCCACACACATCTCAGCTGTACAAAAACTGCCTGCAGAAGAAAGAGAGGGATTGTGAGCTATCAGTCATGTCACGGCCATGTCAGTCTGAGCTCAACCCTGTACAACTTGTTTAGGACAAGCTTTGAAAAGTGCTGCACACAAATGAACAGTTGGCCTGGGAATGACTTGATGCTAGTAAGCAGGAAACTGCAGCAAACTACCTTAAAGACACACTCAGCACTGTTGAGATAAAATCCAAAGGGTTTTATATACATTCTTATATGTTCTTGAACATTTTTGGTTCTGTTTCTTAGTGGCAGCTAATGGGGATTCAAACAAAGAATAAAGAATTATGATAGCACCCAAAACTTGTCAGATGTTTACCATTTAAATAAGGGGGAACAATGTGAATATTATGAGTAGCATGTAATAAAGATCCATCCAGTAGGTTTTCTTTTGGAATATTAATAATAATTTCGTTGTCTAAATTTTATACGAAATTAATGTAGTTTTATTATGTATGCAGCATCTGTTTAATGTAACTTTGACCCAGATAAGGCAGTAAGAATAATAGTTAAGTTGGTTTTTCTTCCTTTGTCTGTGCTCATTTATGCTTCATTCACACCTGTGTGACACACCATACCAGCTCAAGCATAGATCATAGAGGTCTTTTCATCATTCCTGTTTTTAAAAGTACTGTGACATGAGCAACAATGCACTCCAATACTGTTATTAACCTTGGAGAATGTCATATCGATGCAAACACAATTTTAAGTTCTGATTAGGTAATACAGTAGACCAACCTGTTCTTACAGTTTGTGCACATTCATCTAATTAACAAAACTGAAAATATCAGTCTTCATCATTACACTGTAGTCAGTGTTACTTCCACAAACCTTCCAGTCCAAAAAACACTTATATGAAATTCAGTGGACTTTAGTGTTTTTCATTGCTTTCCTCCTTTTTCATTAAGAAAATTCACTTAATAATACCATATCCTTGGTGTCATCTTTATCTCACTAATGGGCATAACGAATGGTGAGAAAGTAACAGTGGAAGCAGAATAACTAGAAGCACTCACAGAGCACAGACCTCTGCCAAGCCATAGGGTCAATCACCTGAGAAAAACCCCAAAAGGCCAGACAGCCCACACAGTTAATACCCTGGAAACACGCCCATAGACACCAAGATGAAGCAAATAACTGTAATGGTCTTTTGAAGTAATTCACTTTTTTTTTCTAATGGTGGCAATCTGGGTTGGCTGTCAGTGTAATTAACAACTACCGTGATGTCATGTTGTATTTTCTGTTTTGTTTTGGCCAATGATTCTGGGCCTTATTTGTTGATTTAGAAGCTGCAATGGTCAAATGATCCCTTTCTACCCATAGTAAAGAACCCTTTAAAAGACTCCTTGATCCAGACGGTGATGTATGCAATAAGGAACAAATGTAATATGTTCCTTATTACTTTTCTCCCATTTCCTGAAAATCTCTTCTTACATAACTTTTTGAGTTATATTGCTAACAGCCAGCCAGCCAGACAGACAACCAGACACCGCCGGAAAATAACCTCCGCCTTGGCTGAGGTAACAAGAAGCAAGTGCAGACATGTCCATCTTCAGCATGAGGGCATGAATACATGTGGACCAAGCCTACTTCTGTACAGTAGAAAAAATCCTCCATCATCCGTTTTATCATTCATTAGTTTTGTCAAGATTCTTTCTGAGTGTATAAAAAAAACACACACAAAAAAAAACATATAGTCACTTTAGAAAGAAGAAATGCATTTCCAGTTGTGATGCTCCACAATTTTACAGAAAAATCAGATTAACAAAGCACTTTCTTTTTAGCATTTTTAGTGTCGGTTGTGTGTCAGTATGTTAGGACTTTTGAAATGCAAGCAAACCTGTTAGCCTGAGGGAAATAGATACAAAATGGAAACTCTGAAACTTGAACTAACACCCTCAGGTAGTGTTCAAATATGCTCAACTAGACTCAAATGGGCTTTGGTCCTTTAAAGTTGAATATCTTTGTATATTTTTGTAAAATAAGTAGAACACAAGTGCTTATCATTACAGCTGGGTTCCCAAAAAAGCTGCTCTCATTCACAGTCTTCTGTTTCTTCTGTCAGACATAGAAATGCTTCAAATATTGGGTCTAAAAAGCAGCCGATTAAGGCTTCATACCAACTTGTGGTCCTGAGAAGCATTTCCAGGCTGCCGCTCTGCTCTAATAAAATCCTGAATTTATAATTGCAGTGTCACTTGACAAAAAATGCTTGGGCAGTTTAAACAGAATGTTTGCAAGGAATTTTGCCAAACTTACATGTATGACCTTCTACAGAGAAAGTTTGAAGCAGCAGAATGTCTTGAATGTTTGAAGGAGTTGTGATTATTTCAGTTGCACGTGTCTTTAAAATGCTATGATTCTCTTGTCCGTTAGATACAGTTAACTTCTAAGTCACAGGTGCAAACTCTGGTCCTCGAGGACCACTATCCTGCAGGTTTTAGTTATTTCCTTGCTCCAACACACTTGAATAAAATTAAATGGATCCAAACTCTTTCACAATAACACATTAATTTCAGTCAGGTATGTTAGATCAGGGAAACATGGAAAACCTGTAGGATACCGACCCTCGAGGACCGGAGTGTGACACCCATGCAGGTACTAACAGTAACATCAGGGACAAGGACACAACGTGCTGTTTTAACTATGACTGGGCAGTATTTTCTTACACAGCTCGAACAAATAAAGGATAAACAAACAAACTCTTCTAACTGTTTCGAGTTAGTATTAACAGGCTGTCGACTCAGTGATGAGAGATGGGACCTGTTGTAGCATACATCCGCAGTTCATCTAAAGCAGTGATTCCCAACCCTGGTCCTCAAGGCCCACTATCCTGCAGGTCTTAGATGTCTCCCTGCTACAACACACCTGAT
>JBAMHW010000014.1:6901596-6917284 GCA_037177495.1 Rhadinocentrus ornatus | reverse complement strand
TTCTGGTTGAGATGCAACCTGTATTTCGCTGCCTTGTACCTGTGACATGCGCAATGACAATAAAGTTGAATTTGAATTTGAATAATCAATTGTTTGAGCCAAAGAATTTGAGTTTTTCATTATAGGTAATTTATCAATTAAGAAAAAGCATGACTAATAGTATTGAAATAAGTAGCAGAGAGAACATAAACCAGAGCTTCAACAGAATAGCCAGTAAGACAACCAATAAAATGGTAAAAACAAATATAAAACTTGAAAGAAAGGGCTGTGTTAGTACATCCTTGTAGCTGCTGCTTTTGTTATGCTTCATGTGATGAAATTCCTTTCCTGGAAAATTCGTCACTCAAAGTGAATCATTCGCTGTCATTTGTGGAAAATCAGTCTCAGCAAGACTTTACAGGTCCAATCTTGAAAACAGTTGAGAAACATCAAACCAACTTGTAGATTGGCTTTGCTGTGGACTTAGCATAATCTTCTAAACTTGTGTACTTATCTAATATCCTACATGTCCTGACATAACTGAGCCCCGGCAGCTTAATCTGAAGTCTTTACCTTGGTCATCAGAGCATGGCTGGTGTCCATAACGGCTGCCGATGTCTCTGGGTGAGGTACCAGCTCTACCAGTTTGACATAGTAGGGTGGGTTTACCTGGGGAGTGTAGCACAAATTAATGCAATACAGTGTTTACGTCACAAATACAAACAAACTTTACAAGAGATGATCTCTACTAGTTAAACTTGTTTGCCATTCAGGTTATGTTTTTTTAATGTTGTACATGATTTCTTCATATTCAGATGTATTTCGATCAAATAAAACTTAAGTGAGGAATTAGGTAATTAATTTATTCTTATATCTTTGGCATATCTAACCAGAGATAGTGGAATCTTTAATGACTTACAAACAAATGTTGCAACATAAAAAACTATCAAATTGAATTTTAGGAAAGTTGAGTTGTTTTTATGCATGTACACAACATGTTTTCTAAACAATATTTGGACAATTTGGTCCAGACTTGGTTCAGAAAGAAAAGTTTCTTGACCAGATGATCTGTTACAGATGGAGGTACTTCAGGGTGGTGAGTACACAGGAAGCAGGGCATAGTGCAAAAACATATACTGTGGAAAAGAGGCTGTATTTTGTTTCACAGCATGTTAAGAATAGTGGGTGGAGTTTTGTGACGGGTGAACTATTCTTTGATTATATTACTGCCAAATTTGTATTTATCCACATCAATGCAGAATAAGAAGAAAACAGCATACAGCAGAAAAAGAAAATGAAGATGCAATTTTCACACCATAAATGCTGCTGTATTCACATATCAGCACATTTATAGATTTCCAGCCCTCTCTAGTCTGGATCATAATTGACATTTTTATGTGCAGAATCTCTTAAATAGTTGTTATTGTAGCAGAGAAGAAGAGAAAGGACAGAAGAAGAAGAAGGGGATACGTCTGTAAGTTATTGCAACTTGAAAGTATGGTATTACAATGTGTTTGACCACACAGTGGGAATGAGAGTGAGCTCCCGGCTGTCTTGCAGACAAGAAAAATCAATTAATCTCAACACTGCTTGTGTGTCAGTTGTTGCTGCCAAAGAACCTTAAAGTGCAACATTAGATTAGGTAATCCTGTTAATTTGTGAAGATAAACTGAGCTGTGCACACTCTAAGCCCTGAGAAAAGCCCTCGTATTGTAAATTAGTGTGTGCATCTGAGTATTCATCTGATCAGAGCCAGACCAGATAAATACCTTTGAATCCTAAAGACTCATTAGATGTGGAACTTGAACACTTTGCGATTGCATTCATGTCTGGCAAACCCACATAAGAGAGCTAGTTAAACAGCTGAAAAGATACGCCACAGTGACATCACGTCACCCTCCTGAGGAAGACCCCAGATGTAGTCGAAAAATGTCAAGGTAATGAAAACTTTTATCTGTCTGACAAAAATTAGAGACTTGATAATATCTGTAGACAGTATGAACCTGATCAGATGATGGTGGTGTACATTTGCAGCAAAATTTAAGGGATCTTCTTTGGTTAATGCACCACCTCAACACTAGGGTGCATGAAATTCTTGATGATATTTTGTGGAATATTACAGCCAGACAACAAATTGCCTTAAAAATGAAGAGAATATTTTTAAAAAATATTCCAGAGAGCCTTTTGCTTAAGTCAGCCACCCATTGTTAAATTTGGACTTTTAATTGTGGACCTGTTACAGACTGAATTTGGTCTGTTCAGATGGGAATCTAAAAAAAAAAAACAATCTACAGGGCTGCAAGGTTTAAACAAAACTGCACAATGGAATCAATTTAAAATGATAAATAGAACTCAATAGATCTTCAAATCAACAAGTCAAAACAAATTATTTAGTTTATCACGGAAAACCACAGTAAAGCGCCACTAAATTGCTAGCTAGCTTCGCCAGTGTTAATCACTGAATGAACTCTAGCAATTTAAAAAGATGGCTCTAAGAAAAAAAAATCACAGGTGATTAGATGTGAGGTTGCTTCATTGGTAACAACTATGAATAATACCATTACTAGAGACAGAAATACAAAAACATAGAAAATATAAAAAACAGCATGTAGCTGTCTTCTCTTACTTGACCTAATTATTCTTTGGATGAAATCATACCGAGTTGTAGGATGAATTTCTTTTTAGTTAGTGTTGTGTTTGTGGATGGAGACAGAAGTAAATGTGTGACATAGTGGTCAGTTGGCTCCCTTTTCCCTGTTTGTTTTTAAATCCCAGTAAAATCCCTCTCACATCGGCCACTGACTGCAGCTCTGAAGCAGCACTAACCGGATGAGAGACGAGGCAGCGACTCGGGTTCTGTACTTTAGAGAAGACGCTGCTCGGCACCAAACAGGAAGTGGAGCTGCTCAGAATGATGTCTTTACCCACATGACGCTCTATTTCTTGAAAGACACTCTGCTTGACATCAAGCTGCTCAAATACAGCCTCCTGTAACATAAAAACCAAACAAACAGAAATTTCACTGAAAGAACGGTATCATTGTCGTTAAATTGTTTTATTGTTACATAGTGAATAACCACTATCTCTCTTTCTTTTGGGTTTAAATAGTTATCATGTCATTTTTCTATGCCATCTTCTTTTAAAGGTACAGATTGTAAGAATTTTTTACATCTAGTGGTGAAGATGGGCTTAGAAAAGACTTCAAATGCCAAGCACATTTATAAATTATGAAATACATAAAAAAGAAAAAAACGGTAAAAAATGTTATGATAAAAAAGTATTGTTAATAATAAAATATTTTAAAATAAAATGTCCCTCAAGAAACTAGGTTACAAAACAAAATAAAAAATATATAAATAAAAACAAAATAAATAAATAAAATATCCACACTAAAACAATAAATGCTAAGTAAAAGCCAAATCAAAAAGGTGAGTTTTGAGCCTGTTTTTAAAAACATGAACATTCTCTGCAGCCCCGAGGTCCTCCGGCAGGCTGTTCCAGAGGCGGGGGCCATAAAATTGAAAAGATGCCTCCCTGTGGGTACGTCTCCTGACTTTAGGAAGGATAAGAAGACCAAAGCCAGAGGACCTCAGGTTCAGCGATGGTTTGTAAGGTAGAAGCAGGTCAGAAAGATAAGAAGGCCCAAAACTATTAAAGCATTTATAAAGTAGTAAAAGAACCTTAAAATCGATCCTGAAACACACGGGGAGCCAATGCAGTGACCTTAAAATGGGTGCTTCCTGGTCTTTGTCAGGACACCTGCAGCTGAATTTTGTAGTAATTGCAGAGCCAAAATACTCTTTTTGGGAAGACCAAAAGGCAGGACATTACAGTAGTCTTTGCAACTAGTGATAAAAGCATGCATTAGCGTCTCCGTGTTTCCCTGAGAGAGAATAGGGCGGACTCTGGCTATATTTTTGAGATGCCAAAACCAATTTGTGTGGTACTCTTAATATTTGTCATAAAACTAAGGTCGGAGTAAAAAATGACGCCCAGCTTTTTCACTTGCAAAGATGGATTCAGGGCCAATGCCCGTAGTTTCGAAACGTGTTTGTCTCTCAGGGCCGATGACTAAAGGCCTTTACACACCTACTCCGAACATTTCGTCTGACTAATTCGCACGGCAATATTTTTTATGGAATCAATCAGAGGTCAATGGAAACATTCACATCAGTGACGAATTTCCATTAAGCTATTTTGTGAGATTTATTTTTTCGGACTGAGGTTGATTTTTCTTAATATTCGCATCACAGATACACAATCGACCAATCAGATACGGCGTATTGATGGCGTCACCAGAGCCGGTATTGCGATCTCTGCAAGTGTCACTTCTCACTGCTGCTTCTTTCAAACTTTGTATCACCGTGGCCGAGCGTCTTTTTACATTTGTCTCACAACACTCGTGTTTGTTCGACCAGCGAGACTGAAATTACCGCCACAATGATCACAAAGACAATGTGTGGCAAACAATTGCCAACGAGCTGAATTATGAAGATCCGAAAGTCGGTCCTAAAGCGGTCGTGGTACAGCTTCAGCTCCTGGACTAAACAATTAAACTCCCCAAGCTCCCCTCTCTTTTCAAGTTTAGGATGTGCGCTCTTTTATTTATTTTTTTGGCAGCATCAGCACAATATCGTCGTTGCCTGATGTGGAGTGCATGTTTGTTTTTCCCACTTTCCGAATATCTTCATAATTTATTGGCAATTTCGTATCCCGCTTGGTATGCATAGACAAAAACTTTGAAATTTCTCCTCCGAATTATTCGCAATATTGTGTCGTTTATTCGCAACGGTCCCGGTGTGTAATGGCCTTAAGTCTCCCGATGACACCACCAAGAGGCAGCATATACCAATAAAAAAAAAACAGGACCTAGAACTGAACCATGAGGCACACCACATGTAATTTTGTGTGTCTTGGAGGACCATGTATCCAAACCTACCAGGAATTTTCTATCTGTCAGATAGGACGTGAACCATTTGTGAACAACACCGGAGAGACCAGCTATATGTTTAAGTCTTCTTAAAAGAACAGTGTGATCCATTGTGTCAAAAGCAGCTTTGGGATCCGGTAGCACTTATACTAAACGATGGCCTAGCACCTATCAAACAAACCCAATACTGCAGTTTTAAAGCTCAGAGTAGTAAAAATGATAGCACAAAAATGGCAGCTGTATGTGGACCCACAACAAGTAGATAAAAACGGTTCATTCTACAAAACTAAAATACATATTGAGGCAAAAAACAATTGTGTGTATAGAGCTGGGCGATATGGCCTAAAAATAAAATCTAAAAAGATTTTTTCTAACCAAATCCGATTTTCAGTTTTAATCGATTTTTTTTTCTTTTCAAAAAAACGTAATTAAACTTATTAAAAACATTTCTTTATTTTATACCGCAATTCCAGTCCTGCTTTCCAGATCACTGATATTATTTACTTTTTTTTAGCTGGCATTCATTCATATAAATTACGTGAACGAATGCCAGCTAAAAGACAATAAATAATGTCATAACTTTACCTCTAATTAATGACTTCATATCTTTCATAGAAATATGCAACACAACTGCATCCATGACCTCTTTCCATCTGGATCCTTATCATACAGGATCCACTGCGGTAATAATTCCTCTGATGTTGGTCGTCTCTTAACGAGAGTTTGTGGGCTGAAGACGTCTGCATCTCTCAGAGAGCAGCATTTCTCACTGCAGTTATACGTGCAGCTAAATCCCGGGCATGAGTGACGACTCACTTCACTGTTCTGGTGTGGAGGGACGACTAAGTCCGCTGCTAACTAACTTAGGAAAAAAATTCCGATTTTCATAAAAATAAATCTCCAGAAATAGAAAAATTGATTTATCAATTTTATCGATTAATCGCCCAGCCCTATGTGTATATATGTATGTATGTAAAGATAACTTAATAACTTTTAAATTGCTACCATTTTTAAATATCCAATATTGGATCTTAAATATTGTCCTCCAACTAGTCAATATCCTGAAACATCCTCCACTCTGTTGTTAAAGTAAAAAACTTCAGATCCCACCGCTTTCTTGCATTCTTATTTTATACTTCTTGTACTCCTGTTTGATTTTATTCCTTTCTTGTACTGAGTACCTTTACAAAACAACATTTCCTTTTAGGGATAATTAAAGCTGCTCTGAAGTTGAATAAACTGAATTGATGCCCTTAATAGATGGGCAAGTGAATTTCACATAAATATTATAGTTTTTTTTTATAGTTCATATAATAGTTTTTTGTGCTGACACACTAACTAAAGATTGCTTAAGCTCCATTCTTGAGGTAATATCCTCCTCTCTGTTCTGCTGTTATGAAGGTAGAGTGGCTTTTCAGTCCAGTCTTAAAGTCTTTTCAACATGGAATCATCTATATAATTTAAGTCATACTACAGAAGTAGAAATAATTTACATTTCTTGAGCAACATTTTTGGTCATTGACAAATTGTACATCCATTATAGCCTCAAATAGCAAAATTTTATTTAGTACCTTTCTTACAGCATGTACATCCTTTTAAGTTAAAGGTCAGAATTGAGTTGACAGTTGAGTAAATCTCGATTAAGATACATCCAAAATGCTATCAGTTTTAAAGAATATGAACTAATGATGTTCCACCCCATTGAGGATAATCTGTGTGATAAAAAAGCTGTGGTGCAAACATTTATTAATATAGCATTCCTTGTTACCAAATATATATATATATAAATATTTGGACACCTACTCTACAGTTTATTAGTCTTATTCCATTTGGTTTGCAAAGACTAAGTCATGTTTAGTGTGTGATAGATGGGCAAAAGCTCGATAGAACCAAGATTCACATAAGAAAATTCCCAGCTGACTGATTTGACATTAACGGGTGGGGCACAAATGGACATGTAAAATGTTTGTGCTGCTGGTGGTCCACTGTGCTACCTGGACAAAGAAGCTTCCCTCCAGTGCCTGAGCCAAGTCTTCATAACTGCTGAGCAAGGCAAGCTGCTGTGGAGCAGTCAACTCCCCCCTCAGCATGCAGGCTTCCTCTAGCTCCTCCAGCTGCTTCCTGATGCATCACAGAACAGAAAACGTTTGTTTGATTAAGGGATTTAATTTAGGTTTGCAAAGTGTGGGAAATTGTGCAACGTGTTTTGTGTGTGTGCAAGATAGTTGTTTAGTTAGCAGGTAGCCTGCAGATCAGGACACTGAAAACATGTTTGCATCATGAGGCTCTTTCACATGGGATTACTGTTCAAAATGATCCCAATTCAGTTTGACATGATGAAAACATTGGAAACTATATCCTCCTCAGGAACACTGCATTTGTTCTCCACCTGGAACACCTTGTTCAATAATATAATGTTTTATAGACATTAATTAGTTCCTTTTGTATTAATGCTAAAGTTGCAGATAATGGTGACATATATTTGTCAGAGACGTTCAAGTCATTTAATTATAATGCAGGTTGTTTTCATGGACTCATGGAGCTTTGCTTCAAAATATTTTTCTTTGAAGCCTCACATTTTAGTAACAGTTCTGTTACTTAAAGTCACCTTTTACCTTCCTATAGAGCTGCTTCATATTGCTTGTTAGCACAGTGTGTGGCAGCAGAGATTTGGATGATACCAAATCAGTTAAGTCATTTACATACAACATTTGACACATTTGCACTTGCACTACACCATGAGTAAGATTAGGAACAGAGGCTGTTTAGAGGATATCACACACTGTGACACTGAGAACAAAACATTGACACCCCCTACTGTTCATTTACCAACATAAGCTTTCAAAAGTCAATGATTGCAGCATAAAAACCTAAGGAAAGTAATTGCAGCTTTTGCAGAAAAAACCCCAAAATAAGTAGTTAGATTATTGAGATCCTGGTTTGAGTTTGTGTGTTTAAAGGATTTAGGAACTTAATTTCCTGACAGCTTTTTCAACATTTCACTAAAAGCTCTTTGTCATTCTAAAGTAATGTTTAACTAGTGATGACTGGGAGGCGAAGCTGCTTTTACACCTGAACATGTGTTTATTCATCAGGCCATATAGCAGGTGAGTCATCTGGTCATCATGAAGGTCGTGACTGTCTTCTCTAATCATTAGATGGAGCAGCAAGTTATATTTAGAAAAATTCTTTTTTTTTCTTCTTTTTTTTTGCTAGGAAATCTGTCCTTATGTGTTGTTTGCAAGCACACTGATTTGATCCATGAAAAATGTATAGACATTATTATCTAATTTACTTTTTAGAGTTTTAAATTAAATCTGTGACAATGGATGTGTATTTTTCCATTTTGCAACCTCGTGAACCCGTTTATGATTCTTGTTCTTTTTAGGTACTTCAAGAAATAAACACTATTTTGCCCAAGAAGGCAAATGATAATTCTACATCTATCTATTGTAAGAAAATGACAAAATTTTACAGCGAGCAATATTCAGCTATCCTTCATAATTCTAATCAATCCAGCTGGATTAAGGGCACATTTAATGGCAGTATATTATAAACTATTATATTAAATTAAGGCAGCCCTACACGATTAGTGTAGAATGACTCACCTTATCTCTGTCATGGCCTTTGCAGCCTGTCCTGGTTGGTTGTCATAGATTTTCACACAGTAGCCTCCGCTGGCAAACACCATGGCCCAGGAGCGGCCAATCAGCCCACTAAAAAACAGGGATAAAATCATACATAGAGAAAGAGACGTATGATAAATCAAACTCAGAAATTCCAACCATCCATGCAGGTGTGAGCTGTACTAGGTTTCCAAGTTCATGCTTATCTGTTTAATTTAGTTTCCTAAAAAATGACAGCATCAAGTTTAAAACATTGCAGTCTTGTTCATTGCCAGAACCTGTTGATGCCACATTCATTCTTCTATCATCCTGACATGTTTGTATTAATTTCTTTACAGTTTATCAACACTAACTAATACAGTAGTGGAAATTTTGCATTTGTGGGTTCAATGTGATTCTGCAAAGCAGATCATGCACACAAAGGATACTCCAATAACTTATAGAGATGAGTGAGTGGGTTAGTGTTTACTTTTCTTTAAAAGGGTCACTTCAGTGGACTACCAAATTCCAAATAATGAACAGAGTACCGAAAACAGGTTAACATTTAAGCCCACTCTAAGCAGGCTAAAAGGACATAGCCAGTGAGCCAGCAAAACCGACATAATTGTTCATAAAGTGGGTCGTGCATGAACAGAAACCATGAATAAAATAAGACATATTTAAATACTACTACTACTACTACTACTACTACTAATAATAATAATAATAATAATAAAGAAAGAAATCTAGCTGCAAAGATAAAATACAAAAGACCAGGAAGCAACAGTATATGGATATGCAACATACGAATGCAGTCAGAATAGTCCTTATGTTGTGAAATACGGCATTTAACTGTAAATACACTCACTTCACTAGAAGTACATGCAAATTTATCTACAAAGACCAAACGTTGCAAATGCTGAGATCAGGTATATGAACACTTCACAGTTTGTTCAAAATACAGCCTGCAAGCAAAGCTTTACACACTGAAAACGTGTTTTTTTACTCACCTGCCGATCACGGTGATGGTCTTTGACTCAGAAGTGCTCATTGTTTGTTAAAAGATTGCAGTTTACACTGAATTTTGTATTTATTTATTTTTTTTATCAAAACTCTTGCACCGCCCTTTGGTCACGATGACAGTGAGGTACGGCAACGCAGAAGGACAAAACATCATCAAAGACTCTTGCCAGTTTATATATTTTCCCTGACAAGAAAACCAAACATACATTAATAACTCGCTGTTTCATTATTTTATTTAATTTTTTCATTATTTAATTTAAAATTATTATTTAAATTATTTTAAAATTCAAAACTAAATGAAAGCAAACCTGAACCCAAAACGAAAAAGAGTGAGTTGTAGCGTACCTTTGTAGCCTAGCAACCTTTGACCAATCATGTCTGTAATAGATAATGTGTGACTTTTAAGTAACCAATTAAAAGTTCAGAAAGAGAATCGTCCCGCCCATACCGCTACGAATTGTGGGATTAAAGCTTAAAACGACAACAAATAATTTAGCTGCTGTCTTGCGTATATATCTGCCTATTTTCCGCACAGCCTCTTATTTCCACTAGAGGAGAGATGGAAAATGTGCATTTGGCTGTTGAAGAGGATGATCTTTACTCGGGTTACAACGATTATAATCCAACATTTGATTCCGAGGTGAGTTAGCCACTTGCCTTAAGCTACATTAGCGAGCCATTGGTGCTCTAATGTACAGCTAAAATACATTACAGAAATCAGCTAATTTATATAAATTCTAATAGTACCTTTTGCATATTTGAACTAGAAACTGTCATGCACTTGTTCTACCATTGCCCTCATTCTACTGTATTTTGGAATGATGTAGATGAAGTCATATTGGACGGAATCAATCATCCTATATAACTTTCCCCAAAGACATGATTTCCAAGTATGACTGTAATAAGAAACCATTTAACCACATTATTGACCCCTTCAAAATAGCAAATCCAAATTTAAGAAGGCCTCCCTAAATATATAAAAAAAAATCTAACTGAATTTCATGCATATACATGCCTTAAAATGCACATCTTACATAAAAGTGCACTTACTGAGCGGCTTGCACTTATTGTTTCATTGTATGCAATGATACACGTAATTTGTAACAATGTCCTCCATCTATAAATAAACTTGCCTCGCCTTGCCTTCTGCAAAGGCTATGGTTTCTATGGTGTAAAAATTGTGACAGTCACAGTGTTGTTTTTTTTTTGGGGGGGGGGGTTAGAAGCGACATTTCATCGACAGACACAATTCTAAGACCATAGGAACATATGATGATTTCAAACTGCTGATCTGTTGTCTGCATAATTGATTGAAACTTTCTAGAAACATGTAAAATTATTTGAACTATCCATTGTTAATTATTTATTATCAATAAATGAATACACAGACTTTTATTTTCCATATGCTTTTTGTATTTCAATAACTTCAACACACATACTTTATAATTCAACAACATTTTAAGATTTCAGCCAAAATAATTGAACACAGCATATTTTTAATTAAAATTTCTAATTAAAAGCTTAACTTCAGATGTTTACTTATTCTTAAAACTGTCTTAAATAAAACAATTTTATAATATATTTTGAGCATTTCCAGTTTAGCAAATTCAGCCAAAATCATTCAGCATAGAGAATTCAGCACAATGCAGTTTCATGTTTTTTTTTTATTCAGAAAAAGCACTTTCCAGTATGACATATGGGATGGATTTGTTTTTACATGGAATAATTCATACAACATCAAAAAAGACAATTGTTGACCTATTTTTCAAGGAGTTGGAGAATGATGTGGCGTTCCAGCAAGCAGTTAGGACAAGTCATGGAAGAAGACCCCCAGTAAGTAGTGATCATACATTTTACACATAAACACACACACACACATAATAATAATAATAATAATAATAATAATAATAATAATATATATAATATAGATTGCAGAAACTACTAAAATTGCTTTAAGAACTGTCCAACGCATTATTAAAACCTGGAAGGATAGATCACTTAAAAGGTTGGTGAAATCAAATAGAAGAAAAAATGACAATGGAAATCAGGGCTATGTTTATTAGTGAAAGCAAAAACATTTCCACATCACAATGTGAAGGAAAGTCAAGGGATTGGGACTGAACTGCTGTGTAACCAGAAGAAAACCACCGATCAGTGAGTAATGGAGTAAAGGCTTCAATTTGCTTGGGAGCATGAAGATTGGACTCTGGAGCAATGGAAGAAGGTCATGTGGTCTGATGAGTCCAGATTTGTTCTGTTCCATAGTGATGGGAGCAACAGGATAAAAAGAGAGGCAGATGAGGGACAGATGAAGTGATGCAGCCATCAGACCAAGTGCCTACTGTACAAGCCTGTGGGGGCAGTCTATGATCTGGGATTGCCACAGTTAGTCAGGTTCCCAACATTATGTGCCCAAAGAATAAGGTCAGCTGACTTCCTGAATACACTGAATGACCAGGTTATTCCATCAATGGATTTTTTTCCCCTGATGGCATGGACATATTCCAAGATGACAATGCCAGGATTCATCGGGTTCACATTGTGAAAGAGTGGTTCAGGGAGCATGAGAAATCATTTTCACACATGGATTGGCCACAACGGAGTCCAAACCCATTGAGAATCTTTGGGATGTGCTAGAGAAGGCCTTGCTCGGGGTTGGACTTTTTAATTATCACACGATCATGGCGAAAAATAAATGCAACACTGGATGAACTATAAATGTTGTGACATTGAATTAAATCCACATTCCTAACTGTAACTTTAACTTTGTTTGGTAAGTAAAATAGTAATGGTGCCAGTGTTCGAATATTTTTGTATTTAGCTTTTGCAAATAGAGATGGATAGAGGATGTTGTAATAGATTACTGTTCCTATTTCCACTTCTCTCATTTGTTATTGTTAGTAAAAAAATAGTATGTCATGTGTTAAATTATCCAGATGACTGCCAAGTTTCCAGGCACCGCCATTGGAGCTCGACCTTTAGCTTCGTCCTTTGGAGTAAGTACAATCAAATCAAATCATTTAGAAATGAAATATGATTTACAAAGCAAATAAAGCTTGCTTTTCAAGTAATTGTGTAATAAAGAGGCTTTTTTATGAATCAGTACATTAAAGTAGCACTTTGATTAATCCAGACCTGTGTCAGAGCAGGAATTCTTTCCTAAAAATTACACTGGTTTGATAGATTTTCACACATTAATTACCCATTAGATACAACATTATAACACGTAAGGCTGTCATTTTTCTATTTTGATTTATATCTGATTAATCAAAGCTAAGATTGTTTCATGAACTATCAATTTTTTATATAAAAATGTCTTGATTTTAAAAATTAATAAATGTAACACAAAAACAACATATCAATGAAATACACTTAAAGTGAACAAATTAAAGCCCATATTTACATTTAAAAAAACAAACAAAAAAAACAGAAACACTTTAATGTTAATACATTACCTTTTCTATGTTGTTTCTTGTAGACTCGGATGGCTATGGCCTCATCAATGGGACGACCCATGACTGGTGCTGTGCAGGTGAGGGTCATTAATCGTTTATGCTGGGCTCACACCAAACGATTTTCACAGTCGCAGACTAAAAACGGAAGTCTTTAGGAAATTTTAGGAGTCTTACTGGAGTCACAGCGCGCTCCCATGATCGTTAGGTTTAAGCTGGTAATCTACGCCGTTTCATGTAAATCTTTCCCCAATCTTGGGTCTGCGACAATATCAAACATGTTTAATATTATCGCAAGTTGCAGTGACGAAACACGATCAACAACTAATAGATGAGCTCTGAGAAAAGCAGAACCAGGAATCATGACAGAACACCGGAAAAAAACCCCAAAAAACCGCACAAACAAGTGACAAAACAGAAATGAAAATAGACGAACAAGAAGCGCCGATGAAACGTTGTAGGTGGGCCGTCCAGAAAGAGGAGGGGATGGTTGTTAAGAAGTAAATGTCTGCTGTGAATCATTTATGTCTTACAGTATAATGATCTAACACATGAGAGAAGAATAGAAACTCATTCATCCTTCTGATGAGTCGGTGTAACACCTGGTGGAGATGCAAAGTCACACCTAATAATGATCCTGGAGGGAAACTCTCCCCTTGTTTGCTTTGCTGTGTGCAGATGAGCCCTGTTCCATATCAACTGTCCAATATATCACAAAAAATGCTGAAAGAATCTAGTTGAAGTCTTGTAAATAGTGATTTACAGTCTTTGTTAAATCTCAGTCTGAGACCAGGCTGAGACTTAAAACTCTGAACATTTGTCTTTAGATGTGAGCTGGGAGTCTTTTGCAAATCTTTTCAAAGTCTTCTGATATAAGCCCAGCATTAAGTGTAAATCTTATGATCTGCATAGTTTTTATTGTATTTGTCTTCCTCCTGTCCTGCTTCTTGTAATGTAATGTTCTGAAATGCGCTGTCTATGATTATAACTTTTTGGCTTTTTCTGCTATGATATGTTGTTATTTCTGCTATGGAAAAGCTGTCAGAAAGAAGCTCACAAAGCAAGCTATCTTTGTATAGTTATGATCTTTTTACATGTGACAGGAAGGGGCAGCCAGACCAATGACAGCTGTGAGAGCAGCGGGCTACACCTCCTCCCTGACGCGTGGTAAGTTTAAGGAGTTACAAACAGAAAATGTCTTACTTTTGACGTGGTTTACCACCTGATGAGGTTCTTTTTATAAGCGTGTGACTTCATACCTCCAAAGAAGACAGCATTGTAGAGACGACTCATCGGTTTAACTTTAATGTAGTAGTTTTGATTTTGAGAAAGTAAATGCAGCTTTTCTTATGAGTACAGTCCTCTATATTTTTATAAGGACTGATTGTAACAGGAAAACTTTATTGTTTATAAGATTACAGAGATAATTCTTATTTTCAGGCTCTAACTTTGACCCTCTGGGCCAGTCCAGGGGCCCGGCACCCCCACTTGAAGCAAAGAATGAAGACACGTGAGTGTTTTTAATGAAATTGTAGTTTTCACTGAGGAATAGACTTGTATAAAAGTTTTGAGTTTCACTCACAATGAATTGTAACTCCCCAAATACTTGTAAGTACATAGTTTTTATGACCAAATAAGCCTTGAATGTGGGACTCAAATCACCATGGATAAGTGGGTTGCAAACCCACATAATTACTCATTTTAACATAGTCATATTAGAATGAGGAGAAAGATTAATTTACTTTGTGGTAGATTTAACCCATGCAGAGATGATGCATCTGTCAACCTTTGATAAAATGGAAAACCTTAGAGCAGCTCTGCCATGTGAAGCATTCAGGGAAAGTCTGGAGCATTAAGTCAACATTATCATTCTCATATCATTTGGCTTCATCTTATGTTCTCACAGGCCTGAAGAGAAGATCAGAATCCTGGAGAAGAAAGTGAATGACCTGATAGAGGAGAGCTGCATGGCACACAGCACGGGCTCCTTGCAGCTGGTCAGCCTCCGACTTAGTATTTAACTAACTGTAAAGTAATATCTACTGTATAAATTTACAGGCTGGATTGACCTTGTGAGATGGTAACTGTCATCTTTTCTTTCTTTCTTTGGCAACATTTCCTTCATATTGAATTGAATTAAAAGGTAAAGGTAAACTTTTATCTCTCATTTTAGTATGTAAACCTGAAATTAATTATATTTTATTATTAAAAACGTAACACATTTGATCACATTTATTTGTGTATTTTATTTTATTACAATTGAGTTTTAGTGCAAAAGAATCAACTACAACTAAAGCATTTCTCTGCTTTCTCAAAAGTTACTCATCACGTTTATCAGATAAATTACTATTTCTATGTTGTTTATTTTGGATGTTTGTGTCATAACTGCTAATTTCTGTGTGTGTGATGTTTTTCTACAGGCTCTTGAAAAAGCCAAAGAGGCAGGTAGGAAAGAGCGAGCACTGGCTAGACAGAGGGAGCAATCTGGCAACGTAGACCACATCAATTTGGACCTGACATACTCTGTAAGTCAGGCTTTAAACAAGGCGATTTAATTACTGTCTGGGTATTATTTTTATTTGTGATCTAATTTTATTGACTAGGCCATTCCACTTACCCCCAACCAGCTTTTTTTTTTTCCAAAACAAGGACTTCCTGCGGTCTTTATATTCAGTTGCTTTAGTAAGAAAAGCTTAAGA
>JBAMHW010000014.1:6886785-6901496 GCA_037177495.1 Rhadinocentrus ornatus | reverse complement strand
ATATAATAAAAATGTGATCAAAAGTGGAACTTCTCATTTAAAATGTCACCTCTCTTGTACCTTTTATTAAATGCTGATTTAATTTATGGCTTTAGAAAGAAGCTAAAACTTTGTGGTCCTGTGTGACTGACTGACTGTGACATTGTGTTTTCACATTGTAGGGAGAGACAGTAAAGCAGGGCACATGTTTGACTTCAGGGCCAGTGGATTTACCCCCTCTGCCATGCAGGCACAGCTCACAGAGAACAACAGTTTTTTCTGTGAATTACATTCTGACTTCATTGCCTGTTTTTTTTTTTTACTTTTAGTTTTTATTATATTTTAAATGTTGTTGTTTTTTTGCATCTGTTATTTACTAGGTTTTGCTCAACCTTGCCAACCAGTATGCTAACAATGAAATGTACCCAGAAGCCCTGAACAGCTACCAGGTCATTGTGAAGAATAAGATGTTCAGTAATGCAGGTGAGAAGACCAATCATCTCGTATTGTACATGCCCTCAACAAGATACCTTTTTTTTTTCCATTCAACTAATAGTACTATCCTTTCAGGCCGTCTGAAAGTCAACATGGCCAACATCTATTTCAAACAGAAGAACTACCCAAAAGCCATTAAGTTCTACCGCATGGCACTTGATCAGATCTCCAACACTCACAAGGAAATGAGGATCAAGATCATGCAGAATATCGGTGTGGTCTTTGTCTGCTTGGGCCAATATTCAGATGCCATAACGTCTTTTGAGCACATCATGAGTGAAAGTCCCAACATCAAGACAGGGTTCAACCTAATCTTGTGCTACTATGCCATCGGCGATAGAGAGAGAATGAAGAAAGCCTTTCAGAAGCTCATCGCTGTTCCCCTCGGCATCGATGATGAAGAAAAATACATCCTATCTAATGTGAGTTATTTTAATTTATGGTATGCATACTAATTAATATATATATATATGTAGAAAACAGGACATTCCTGTCTTTGTCATTGTCAACAGGTGTCATTAATATGATATGTTTGAATTGCACTGCCACTGTATCACTTTACAATTCATCAGCAGTGTGGAAAGTGATGTCTTTGTGTGTGGATTGGTGTAAATCCCTGATATTTCTATGCTTTAGTTTAGTGGTTCCCAAACTTTTTAAGCCATCCTGCAGCCATGCTCTAAATGTGTGGTTAATAACAGAATCAGAAGAGTAAAGTGGTTTTGGTGAATTATGTTACTAGTTGTGACAAAGCATCCATATGCTAAAAATCTGCTTAACTTGACAAGATGGGACCAAATTCAGATTTTTAAAATAACACCAGTTCTAACTTTATTTCTGGAAACCCTGTGATAAAAAAGTCTAAATGTAAGGCTTGAAAACTATCAGAAAACTGTATAAATAAGGAAGATAAGTGGTTTTTGGTGGATTTGCTTGACCGCTGTAACAAAGTACCCTATATGCACAATATCAGCTTCTTTCGCTGAGATGATATCAAATTCAGTGCGTTGAATCTTTGCATTAGTGTGTTCATTTTGACAGCACTAATCAAAATCCCAAATTAATTTGATAAATGTAGAATGTATGTAGGATGTATGTTCTGTTTTGAAAAGACTGCTTTAGTCCCTTCTTATTCCATTCTTGCTATGCAACGTGATGCTTACCCAAAAGTGTATCATAATGCCTTCAGTAGATTCAGACTCCAAAATGGTTCTTAAGTGTCTGAAAATGTTCTGTTGGTGATTGGAAAAGAATTTTTTTGTTTCTTCCAGCTTCACACTTGCTATAAAGTTACAAATTTGAGGTTTTTCAATATTCAAAATGGCTCCTTTGTCATTGCAGTTCAGTGTTAGGATCAGGTAGGTATGTTGCCTTTAATGTCCTCCTCTTAAGCCTGTCCTTTGGTCTCCTTTAGGATAACACCAACACAAATATGGTCATTGAGGCCATTAAGAACGACAAGCTTCACCAGATGGAGAGAGATGTGTAAGAAAAATTACAGACAATACAAAAATAAAAAGTATCGTATCTCATCATACTATAACAGATATTCTGCTCCTGCCCAAACACACCAGCACACTGCACAAAGTCTTCTTCCCATTTACTTGTATTCAAACCTTGTATTTTGTTCATGTGATCTATTCGTAGAAAAGTTCTGGCTGAGAAATACATCATGACTGCGGCCAAGCTCATTGCTCCAGCTATTGAGACTTCTTTTGCGAGTGGATTTGACTGGTTTGTGACTGTTTGTTCATCTAACCTCTTAGATTTAAAGACTTCCCTCAGAATTTGACATTAAAACATGACTTGACACAAGAATAAAGTTGATGCTTTAAATAAGTTTTTATTTACACCAGACTTCCAGTGACTCTCATTGCACCTCCTTTTTCAGACAGTTCACGTCCACCTGAGTATAAGTAAATTTTCTCAGCAAGCAGAATAATTCAGTTTTGTGGGTTAGTACTTATTGTTTACTGTCAAAGTATAAAATAGATTCCCAAAATGCTTGTCGTCTTATCCCAGGAACCCCAGAGAAAGCCTTTACATTAAGAATTAGCTAGCAGCAGAAATTGCAGTGTGAATGATTATTCCTTTATTTATCCACTTTGTATTTTTAATGAGCTTTAAATGATGCTGTTTGTTGCATAAAGACAGTACATATCTAATTTCTTTTGAAGGTGTGTGGACATGGTAAAGAGTTCACAGTATGTTGAGCTTGCCAACGATCTGGAGATCAACAAAGCCATCACCTACCTCAGACAGAAGGACTTCAACCAGGTGAGTGTGTGTGTCAGCAGCATCAGGGCTAATACCACTCTGTTTTAACATCTCACTTTGGTCTGTGTAATTCAGGGTCTCATTGTCTGCAAAGAAGAGTGAAGTGCAGTTGTTGTCTGTCAGTTGTCACTTTATTTCCAAGTGTTGTTATTAAACTGAGAAGTATGTATAAGTACAGCCTCAGAGCTTGACAAGTGGCTCTCACAGTAGACTCAACATCCTTGGTTTTGCTCTATATTTGCCATTTAGGTTATTGAGAAGGTGTTTTGTTTGGAATTTGTCAAGCCTAATCTTCATTGTCCTTATAAATAGGTTTTTGTTTGATCTCTTTTAAAACAACGTGTTTCTGTACAGCTACATTCCATCACTGTGTATATACTAAATGCCACTTTTCTTCTCATTAAGCTGTTTAATCGGACCTAACGTTTTCCACTTCTCATTGCCCTCCATTTTTTTGCTTTTGCTCTCATTTCCTTCCCATCTGCATGCCTAAGGTTGAGGTATGTGGGCTTTCTGTTTTCATGATCATATTTAGGTTGTGTTTTCTTTTTTTCCTTTTTAACATTTAAATTTATTGTGGAAGCATGCCATTTACCAAATAATGGCACTGCTAGCAGAAGAAGCAGTTACTGGTTTAACACCCGTAGTGGGGTAAGGAAAGATCTTTGTCCAGACAGGGTTACAACTTTCTTTAACAATAATGTACACAAAGCTCTGGGGAAAAAAGCGCACGTGTCCGAGGAGCTGCTCTGTGGCTGACATGGGATTGATGACACTGAGCAGTACGAGAGTGCAGTTGCAGTATTTCATGCTCAGGCTTTACATCTGATGCGTGTGCGTGTCATCTTTACACTGTTTGCAGGCTAAAGTGATGGCGGTTTTACATGTGCATCTGTAGCCTAGCTGGTGGTTTTTCAAAATCATAACTTACACACAAATTTACACTTACATTGACACACTGATTTATTTATAAAATGCTTCATTTGAGGGAGAAAAAATCTATTAAAATATTTACATAGTTATAAACTTGCCAGTTATAAGGTCAATTAGAATGAATAAAACAACATTTTCTTTAAATAATAAAAAATAATGCCTGCTCGTACTTGGGTTGTGCAGTATTACTAAGCACATGCAGCTGCACGAGAGAGAAAGCAGCACCAGCGTTTTCCCTCACAATATTTTATCATCATGTGTGATCAGGCGGTGGAAACACTGAAGACATTTGAGAAAAAGGACAGCAGAGTGAAAAGTGCTGCAGCCACTAATCTGTCTTTCCTCTATTTCCTGGTAAGAGTCTTTAAATTACTGAATAACATTAACTTTTATATAAATAATGACAAGCTGGATGTGATCTGAAAAACGATGTTAGGTTTCCATTAGCAATTTAATGTTTTCTAAAATAATTTCTGCTGTCAGACATTTAAATTTCAAGCTTGCGCAGATGGATGAATCTGTCTTTGTTTCTGTATTTCTCCTTTAACCTTAAATCATCTTCAGGAGAAGGACTATGACCAAGCAGAGCGATATGCCGACCTTGCCATGAATGCTGATCGTTACAACCCTACAGCGCTTATCAACAAGGGCAATACAGTGTTTGTCAAACAGGATCATGAAAAAGCTGCAGAATTCTACAAAGAAGCACTGAGGAATGATTCCTCGTGCACTGGGGCCCTCTATAACCTGGGTAATGCTTTCTGTAGAAGTAAACATAGAGCATTGATGGATAAGAGGGAGGGTAAATGTAACTTTGCAACACTCACTTGTAGGTTCTTGGAAGAGGCTAGCATTATAGAGCCAAACCTGACTTACCATTTCCCTCCAGGTCTGACATATAAAAGACTGAACCGCTTGGAGGACGCCCTTGACTGCTTCCTGAAGCTCCATGCTATTCTGAGGAACAGTTCTCAAGTTATGTACCAGCTGGCCAACCTGTATCCAGCTTATAAGGAGTGTGAGATGTTTGTGAATATGTTGGTCTATGTGTTATATCAATTTCAGAGGTTTAATCCTGCATCTCTGTTGAGCATCAGTTAATCATCTGGTGGTCCTTGACATTTTGTCTCAGCTATGAGCAGTTAGGGGATCCTCATCAGGCAGTCGAGTGGCTGATGCAGGTCATCAGTGTGACTCCCACTGACCCCCACGCACTGGCTAAACTGGGAAAACTGCATGAGGACGAGGGGGACAAGTCCCAAGCTTTCCAGTACTACTGTGAGGTATGAGAAGAAAACATTTTGACCTTGGTTTACCCAAACTTCTCTGAAGCTGTTGTTGCTGTTTAGTCTTACAGGTACTTTCCCTCCAACATCGACGTGATTACGTGGCTTGGGGCTTACTACATCGAGACACAGTTCTGTGAGAAGGCCATCCAGTACTTTGAAAGAGCCACGCTTATTCAGTAAGTTCTCAGCGTGGCATGATTTAAAAACAAAAAAAAAAGATCATAACTGCCCAGGGAGAAATTAGCAGGGTTTATAAAACAAGGCAGAACATTTCTTCAGTTTGGTTGTTTTTATCAGTCTAAATGTTATGGCCCTTCAAAATGTTAAGGAGGTAAGTTAATTTATTTTTTTCAATTCATTTACATTTAGTTTTATTAAAATAGCACCATCTTACAGCAAAAAGTAGTCTCTGGGAAGTTTGCATTGAGAGAAACACGATTCCAGAAGAAAGTTATACTGACTTTCATGACTTGAGGAAAGCTCCAATACATTTTAGCCTCCTGACTACCAGTAGTTCAGATTTGTCCTCTGTGGAGGACATTTGTAAACCTGAATATCTCCACCATCCTGCATGCTATTAAACTAACTCATCTTGTGCTCTAAAGAGGACATTTGTGGGCTTTTGAATGGTACTGCATTTATAGGGGTGGGGCTTTGGGAACTTGCTGTTTCTCTTCAAGGAAAATGGCATCCCTTACCACAAGCACATTTTATAGGAAGAGGAAAAGTAAGTGAATAATAATAATTTTTTTTGTGCAAATTAAGTCCTGAAATATTATTGTAATATTTTATATGAACCTCTTAAGAACACATTAAACTGTTTTCAAAATTAATATAACAATATTTTACCACAAGTTTTAAAAATGATCTCCGTAGTGGACATTTGTAGTTATTTCCTCCATTTTGTTCTGTATTTTTCAATTAAGAAGAAAGAGATTCGCTGTCAGAGGCCGAGAGAATCTTGTGACAAATTGTTTAATGGAAACTCAGATTTTGAGTTGTCTGATGAGGAAGATCAAGATGCAGTGTTTGAGCCAGAAGCATGTGCATTGGCGAGCAAATGGTTTCATTTACTGGTCGCTGCCCAGTGCGCCAGTATGTGCCAGGCAATCCATATATGACTTGATTAAAGGTGTTTTTCTTTGCTGTACCAACTTGTCTGGTCTCAGACTTTGTGGTCTACCAGGGCAAGACCACCTTCACTGTCCCACAGGAATTTGAGAACAAGCCGTCATTCATTTGACCGAGTCCAAATTCCAGAGGAACTCACCTGTTCTTTGACAGGTGCTTAGCCTCTGGGAACCTCCTGGAAACCCTGATGGCAAAAGGGCCGACAGTGACTGGAACCCTCATGAAGAACGGAGTTCAACATCATATGGGATAACACTTTTTTTAAAAAAAAAGGAAGATCTGAGATGGCAGTCAGACAAAGTTCTTCTGAACTTGTCCTGTGTTAAAATGGTTGGACAACAAGCCTGTTTTTCACTTTTTTGACCTGGCAATCACCAGTTCATGACTTCAGTGTAAAACTGACTGTCAGATTCTGGTAAAGAAACCACTGTTTCTTAAATTTAAATTGCTCCTTGGTGAACAGTTGATTACTCGGGTTCAAGCAGGAATCACGAGTGACAGCGAAGATGACTATTCTCCTCAAAAGAGGAAACCTCAGCCAAATGCAGCTCTCAGACACTAGGGGGCCATCCATCTCCCAGAGGTGGTGGATGAAACTCATGCAGAACATACGTGATGAGCACTAAGTGCAAGGTATTCCTTTGCATTTCAAAGAAGGGGGGTTGCTTTTCTGAAATACCCCATGAATACCCCATGCAGACATACATCAAGATTTTGGCTTAAATGAACAGCATACTGCAGTGTAGTGCCAATTACAGCGGCCGACTGTTGAAGGCGACCGATTCCTCACAAGCGGGCCCGAATGTTCACGCAGCCAATTATTGACAGCAAGAAATTTAAGGGTGGTAGAGGAAACATTGCACTGATGTTAGAGTTTCAATCGGTGCTGAAGTAGACTTTTTAGTTTTAGCTTTAAATATTGTTCCAACATCCACAGAGCATTTTCCCATCTATAACTATAATCTGTTATCTTTTTAAAAATTAACTAATGGAGATTTGATTTAACCTACTATATTTGTCATTTTAAACACTGAATAGCCGCACCATCAGACCACAAAATAGTGAAATGAACAAGATTCGTTATGCTTTTTTTGTGGCAGTTAGTGCTTTGATACATGAGGCATCTTTAAATGATAGAGCTGTTGTGTGTTGCTGTTAGCAGTGGTTGAAACTCACCAACGGTCGACCAAGGTAGGAAAACAGCTGACAGGGATGCACAAGGCTCCTTAAAAGGCTGTGCAGCCTGGCACAAGCTGCACACAGCTAGCTGCATCTGCTGTAGCTGAATCACAGACTGGTCTGCTAAAAGCAGCTAAGATGGCATGTTCTCAGTAGAAATGGGCCATGGTGCAGTGGAAGATGGTGGTCTGGTCTAATGGCAGCGTATGTGTGTTTTGTTGATTTAGCGAAGACATGGTTAAACATTGTTTTAAACTCTATACACTCCCTTGTAGCAACTGATTAGATGTCTTCCTGCTGTGTTCCTCAGACCAACTCAGGTGAACTGGCAGCTAATTGCAGCAAGCTGCCATAGAAGAAGTGGTGAGAAGGACATTTGTTTTATTTTGCTTTTCAATACTTTTGTTTAAACAAAACTAAAATTCACACTGTAAATTAGCAGAGTTCAGTAAAGGCTCTGTCTTCCTTCTTATTTCAGGAAATTACCAGAAAGCTTTGGAAACTTACAAAGACATCCACCGCAAGTTTCCAGACAATGTGGAATGTAATTCCTTCACTTTCTTACACATTTGGTGCCATTGAACAACAGCAGATGATCCACTAGTGAGATGATGAGGAAATTATAACATCTCTGTGTGTGTTTGAGTTTAGGCCTCCGTTTCCTTGTGAGGCTGTCCACAGATATGGGATTGAAGGAAGTTCAAGAATATGCTACCAAGCTGAAGAAGGTCGAGAAGATGAAGGAGATCAGAGAGCAGGTATATGTCTTTCGTCTGAGGTGTTTTTAGAAAACGTCAGCAGTTATTGGCATCTGTTCTACTGTGTTTTTACAATTCTTCCTGAAAACCTTTTTTTTTTATACATTTAAAGTGCTTACTGTATGTCATCACAAGGGGTCTTTACCTGGACATGATCTTTGGCACACAGGACACTGTACACAGGGCTATTTACTTCAGTCCCACGAGGGCCTCGGTCCTGCAGGTTTTCAATGTTTCCCTGCTCCAACACGCTGAATAGCCCTGCGGTATACCCTTGAATCACATTTTTTTTTAGGTATTGGAGGAAGACAAATGATTGAGCTACCAGTCATAAGGGCACTGAATTAATAAATTTTTATTAGGTTCCCAATTAGCGGCAGAAACATAATAAAAACAGATAATCATCCAAAATCTACAAAGTAATTTAAAGACTTATCATGATGACAAAAGCAATGAAGAGCTAACACAGTGAAGAAGATTATTAAGCTGCACAGATAAAAAGGTTAATGAACAAATGTAGAGAGAAAGTCTAAAAAGTCTTATGAATCATTCCTTGGCTTTTAAGTGCATTGGATAAATTACCTGTAAAAATGCTATTTTTGATCATTTTCTGACTCATTTCATCATAAAACTTTGTAATCCGATATAGCAGAGAAATATAAACATTATGTAGCTTGAGTAATGCTTCATTTAATTTGTAGCTGTATATTACAGGACTGAAATGTGCCATTATTAATCGTGTTTTCGTCTCCTATGTCATGCGATGGCATCCTGTCATCTGTTCCTGATTGGAAGCATGCTGACTGAAAACATGCATCTGTCTCTCTGCTGCTAAATGTGACGGTGGTCATTGCACTTTCAAAAATACATGAAAAACAGATGTTTTCTCTCCTCTTGATTTTTCCATAAAAACCCAGTGATTCCCAACCCTGGTCCTCAAGACACACTGTCCTGCAAGTCTTAGATCTCTCCCTGCTGCAACACACCTGATTCAAATTCATGGCTCATTAGCAGGCATGAGCACAGCTTGTCAGAGAACCATTAATTGGAATCAGGTGTGTTGCAGCAGGGAGACATCTAAGACCTGCAGGATAATGTGCCTTGAGGACCAAGGTTGGGAGTAGAGCAGATGCTACACAGCTGTTTAACTCCAAGCTGTCACTGATCTGGGGTCCTTGTAGTGTTTGGAACGTTTCTCAAAGACCTCATTCTAAGGTGGACTGAGTTCTGTTTAACTGAAACATCAGAATGACTTATACGAGTAGAAGGGTGGAATAAACCAGCCAAGTTGGTTAATGTTTTTAGCTTTTCATGGTGGACCTGAAACCTCTTTCCTTATTCCCGTAAATCTAACATAACTGAAACCACATGTCATTGAGCCTTGTCTGTAGATTGACAGCTAGTGTTTACTTATATCTAATTGGCTTGAACATTTGTTATGTTACTCTGTGCATCTAAGACCTGCTTTAATATAATAAGTATACTCCAAACTAATCTCTTCTTTAGTTCTGTCTTGATTTGTTTTGTACTTTTTAGACAAATGAGACAGAAGCATCTCTAGAAATGTTTTGTGTGAATCTCTTAGCAACTACCAAAGGCTTTATAAAACAACAAACTGCTGACGGAAATCTCTGAAACTCTCCTACTAGTGCAGATTCCAAAAGTAGAGGAACATCTGTCACCATATTTGCTATTTATTGATTTCACTCCATCCAGCTCTGAATAACAGCTGAATGGAAATATCATCCAGAGGTCTTAGAGTTTAATCATTGGAATAACCCTGGTGCTGTGGAGCTCTTTTATCAGAGTTAGGAACAAATCAGGCAGATACATTTATCAAATCAAAACCAGCTGGTCTTAAATCAGAGTTTCTTTAACAGTATGACAGAAAGTGACAGACAGGCCCAGAGGGTTGACTCTTTAACCCCAAAATTCTCTAAACTAAATGATAAAACAACTGATCCTACTGATGCCCCCACATAGTGTATTCAGTGATGGTTGAGTTACATTAAATTAGCAGTATCAAACATAATGAATAAATAAATGACCTGGCTTTGGCTCGCTGTGATGACAGAGGGTGAAGTCAGGACGGGAAAGCAGTGCAAGAGGACGAAAAGAAGGCAGAGAAGGCAGCGCAGGCAGCAGTGGTGAGTCACCATTCACTATGACGTACGTGCTCTCACTGTCTCTCCATTTAAAGACATATTGTCCAATATCTTCTACATTTGTCTGCACACTTTATTAGCTTTTAAACCTCTGATGTTTGAAGATGTGGGTAAGTTAACGTTCATGTTTGTGTCCTGGCTTTAGGTCTTGTCTCGGTTTTGATCACATTCTAGATGTTCACGTCTTTGCAAATGATCATTGAAGTATTCAGATCTCTGAATACTTAACCATGATGATCTTTACCAGACAAAATATTCTGAAGCCAAATATTAGATTAGTCATGCCACAGTGTCATGCTTTCTACCCAAGTACTCAAAGTATTAGATCCAAGTTAGATGTTCTCCAGATTTATTATGGCAAAATAAAAACATTTACATTAATTTACTGGAATGCTCCAAAAACTCCATCATTAACTTGGATACTAGAATTCACAGTGTCTCTAAACTGCTGAGATTAGCAGTCCCATTAGCTTGGAATGTGGGATTAATCAGGTTTGGTGATTGGGAACATTAGTGTTGCATATTATTAGCTCTTTGATTTAGAAATGTTAAAAAGTAAAGAGTGATTGAGCAGAGTTGTGCCATGCTGATGGAGAAGGGTAATAAGCAAAGGAGACAGATGCACTGCTAACTTGCATTTGCAGATATTCGGTTTGTATAATCCGAATACAAATATGAACAACTTCATTGATCCCAAAGGAAATTTTTGTGCGAGTACAACAAAAGAATATTGCATGTTATGGATATGAACAGATATTTACAGATAAATTGTGGTTATGACCAGGTATATGCAGATCAATTTGCAGTTCTTACTTACAGTAAGTTATTTAAGTTTTTAGGTTTCCCTGCTGCTGAAGCTCTTTCAAACTTGTAAGTCTGCGTCATGTATTAAATCATCTCCATTTACTCTTTCATGTTCTGTTTTGTCATGCTTCACCACTTCTCCGTCCTTTATATGCCGTTCACACACAAATGCAGCAGCAACACCTTTTTCAAGAACTCCAGCTTTGTACGAACAGCGGCTTGTAAATATATTCACCCCCCTTTGCATTTTTTTATTTTGATGTCTTACAGCCAGGAATTGCATTTGATTTTTTCTTTTTCTTTTTCATTTTTAACAATATGTGAAAAACCTTTAGATACACAATATTTGTAAATGGGTCTTTTTGGTCTATAGCAGTCTTTAAGCAATGCAGAATTGAGCAATTTAGAGTTTTCCTTCATTTAAATTCCAGGTTGTAATAGCCAATGGAGATAAATACTTATGCAAGAAACTGTTAATCTTACAGAATCCCAAAACCATTGTTTATCCTACAGGATAAGGCTCCTCATCCCGTTGAGCAAGAATTCCTTCTTCAGTATTTACTGGACTAAAGAAGCCAAGCTTCCACACATTGAGTGTTCCTTCAGAACAGATCCACAACAATTACAGACACATACGCTGGCTCAGATGCTGGAAAAAGGGCCCAGCAACAAATTTCAAATAAAATCCAGACAACTAGAGAGTTGCTAATGGTTGCAGCAAAGCCTAGATTTTTTGTTGTTGTTGTGCAGCTGCTGTAGTGTAGTTAGATAAATATAAGTATTGATATGCATGCTGCTTCACCTTGCCAATACTTCTCTTATTTGTCTGTATGCTGATAAAGTAGGTTAGGAAACCGTTACTTTTTATTACCCTATAGCTCCGTAGTGCCGGAACATGTAACCGGATCTGTCAGTCGCTGGCGGCAGTTCAAAAGTTCAATCTTTTTGTGTCCCCGAATGTTGGTTTAAATAATGAAGTCTAACCTGGACCTGTTTCTTATTTTCTTATGCCATACCAGATGATGTCAAAGCAGGTGAGAGGCTGAAGATTATAAACCACAGACAAGTCAATTCTCCTTCATTGCACAGAACAGACTTCTCTCTGTGTAATCGTTCTCAGTCTTTTTGTCTTTCTGCTTGGTTTCTCTGACTCATTTTTCTCCATCTGTGCTTTCATGCTGCTTTTCTGTTTGCTGCTCAGCACCTCAGACTGAGTTAAAACAGTTCAGTCCACTGTTGGACTCAGGGAGAGGTATGTCAAACTATCACCCTAAAATTAGAAGCTGAAATCTGCAGGTTGCGTGCATTTATTTTCAGGCAGATGTATTAAGCAGTTGTACAGGGAGGATTTCTTTACACAGGGAGTGGCTTCTTTCATTAGTTTTTGCCACAGACTTGGAAAAAGTACATTTTTAACAATCTTCCACAATTAAATCAAGTATGTACTTATAGCCACACAACACAAACTCCTTCTGGGCTCATTAACCAAAACAACATGCCATGTTGCTCCTTATATCATCGTAGCAGCATCAGAGTTTTTTTATTATTCAAGCCTTATTTTCTGTTTAGAAGATTTGGACAGCTTCTGTTGGTGCTTATCTAATTTGTAATTGGATAACGTGTTCTGTGCTTATACAAGTTGTTATTTGGACAATAAAAGTAGTAACAAGTACAATTTTAAGTTTGTTTTACTCCTGTTAGAAATGTTTAAAATGTAAATAGATGGTGTGAAAAAAAAATCTGACTTAAATAGTTAATGAGAAATAAATGCAAATATCCTGATTGTTTAAAACCAACCCAGTGATGATACTCTCCAGGCAAAACACATAAAGTGATCCAGAAATCTTCTCACAAGCAGTTGCAATACTGGACTGTGTACAATATTTGCCTTGAGGAGGAGGAGAATGATAACCAAAGATCTTTCAGACATTTGAGAAAACCTCTAGTGCACCTGAGAATTTTCCATCTTCTCTGTAAAGTCTGCACATTTTTAGCTGTTTGTTAAAAAGTAGAGACAAACCGTACAAGTTAACAGGTCTCATAGTTGACTGGAAATGTCTGTATTTTCACAAATCTGTCCTTCTTTGGGAAAAGTTTCTGTAGATCTGGGAGAACCACCGTGCCAAGTATGTCATTATACATAGCCGCCTTCTAATGTATTTTCTCCTGTGTACTGTTAGTTGTACTTATTAACTAGTTTAGGATGGGTTTACATCACTGTTGAGATCATGAAGGCTTATTGATGTCTACCTTTTTAAAATTCTATGCAGGAAAAATCCAGACAGTTACATCACCTTTGTTGTCTCCATCTCCCAGTTGTGTAGTATAAAAGAAAAATGTCTTAGTCCAAGAAAAAGGGGGAAAACCGAAAGGGTGTGGAATGGGGGGAATGACCATTTTCCAGCAAAGGTTTCATTTTGCTGACAGTTTGTGAGGCCTCGTGTGAGATATTTGGGACTATGAGGTGGAATATCAGCCCTCCATCCTGTTTTTCAGCTGTTATTCTCTTTAGTTTCCAAGGCTACCTGGCAGCCAGATGTTGGTTCTGTGGTCTGTAATCATGTCTGTCCTTCTGCACTAAACCACTCTATCAGCCTGTTATAAGAACATGGACACAGACATTCTCCAACATATTTATTAAATCCTGTGGAGAGTAGCAGCTCAGAATAAAGTAATTAGTACTTGAGCTGTTGCTGTGATTCAGCATGTTATTAAAACTGCTTTAAATAGGATGGTTTTTTTTAAACTGTAATATCTAATCCCCCAAAATTCCTTTTGTAGTTTGTATTCATTAACTATATAAAAAAATATATAGAATTTAAGATTTGATTAAACTGGCAAAGAGTTTAATTCACATACAGGATGCACACACACTTTGGGATTAGAAATTGGCCTGCTAAAACACAAGCAGCATTCAGCTTTAAAGAACATTAACACACCTTTTTTAAGTCAGAACAGACTTATAAAAGTCTAGAAATATGAATGATACTTTAATAAAGGTCCTGATTGAGGATGCGTGTGTGTTTTATGCAGACAGCAGCCACAGCAGCAGCAGCACTAAAGGAGAGCGTCTGAGCACCAAAATGAGGTCACTTCCTGGTTCCAATGAGCCCTACGAAGCCAGCAACCCAAAAGAACTCGGTAAGGACACCATATTTCTGTGCATCCACCTCTATGGTTAACCCTTTAATGCCTTTTGTTGCAAAAGTGCTACAAATTGTTTCTGGTTGTTTCTGTTTTATTTCTTTTAATCTAATTAATTTATTAATCTTATTTACTATTATTTATTTTTTAATAATTTATTTAATATTTAATTGTATGTAATTTTCTTAAAGTACTTTTTTGTTTGTTCTTTTCCCGTGTATTTATTTTTTTATAAAATTGTAAATGAAAATGTGGACATTAAGGGGTTAATTACATAGTTCAGACTCCCTAGCTAATTGTGTTTTATCCTTCTTTGTTCTTGAAGTCTATAGATACTCGTTTGTGTTTTAATACATTTTGTTATCACATCAACAGACTCAGCATTTTTGTGTGGAATTTAGGTCTGTTGTTGCTGTTCAACTAATTTTAACTTACAGCAATAGTAATTTCCTTATCTAGGCTAGCTATATATATATATACATACAGGACTGTCTCAGAAAATTAGAATATTGTGATAAAGTTCTTTATTTCCAGTAATGCAATTAAAAAACATGAAA